>JANSTW010025340.1:0-15436 GCA_027564275.1 Diadocidia ferruginosa | reverse complement strand
TTAGAAATTATTTCAATTAAATAATTTATTAGAAATTATTTCAATTAATTAATTTTTCAGAAATTAATTTAATTATTTTATTTGATTTAGAAATCAATTAATAATAATTTTTGCTTTAATATTATTATATCTTTTTTTTAGAATTGAACTAAATTCGCGTCGCGTTTAAATTAATAATAATTTTTTTAATTTTTTATTTTTTGTTTTAATTTTTTTTTTATTTTTATTTTATATATTGTGACTATCTATTTTTAATTAATTTATAATAATAAATAAATTATTTTAATTTTAAAGGAAACAAAAAATGGAAATTAACGCAAAAAAAACGAAAAACGGAAATAAATATGATTTTTTTTTGTTAAATATAAATAACTAGAGATATATATAGAATTTATTAGCTAGATAGAAGGAGGAGTTACGACAAACTGTCACCGTAGGTTTTCTGTCGTACGTCCTCAATTGTTTGACACCATTCCAGCGCATAACCTTCCGGGTCTTCTAGGTAGTAGGTTCGGTTTGGCTGTAAAGAGAAAGAATTTATTAATAAAATGTGGAATTTAGTTTGGGTTGGAAAATTTTTAGTTTTTGGTAATGATATAATTATTGCAACACATCAGAAAAAATCCTAAACCTTTAAAAAATCGTTGAAATTAATCGTAAAATTACCAAAATAATTAAAATTATTTTTAGAAAATCATAGAAAATAAATTGGACTATCAAAATAGTTAATTAAAAAATAAATAAAAATCGTAGACTTGCCAAAACCAATGATATTTGATTCAAAAAAGGAAACTTATATAACATCGTAGAAACATTTTTTTAATCGTGACATTTTTTTGAAAATCGTAGAAATAGAAAATATATTTATAAAATGGAAGAAGTAATCTAAAAATCGAAGAAAAATTTGTTGAGAAATCCAAATATTAAATAAAAAAACAATGAAAAAAAAATCGTAGACTAAAAATCTTAAAATCGTAGAAATATTTTGAACATCTTGCGGAAACAAACAGAAAATCGTAGATAAATTTTTTGAAAAATAATTCAATAAAACAATGAAAACCATATTGCCAAGTCGAAACAAATTTATCGAAAATCGGAGAAATATTAAAAAAAAATCGTGGAAATTAGATCGATAATCGTAGATAATTTTTTAAGAAAAATCAGAAAACCGTAGTATCGATACGAAAATCGAATAAAAATATTTAAAATCATAGAAATGCACACAACTTTATATGAAAATTGAAGAAATAATTTTTAAAATCATAGAAATTATAAGCAAATCCTAGAAATGATCTAAAAATCATAGACCCGATGTAAAAATCAATTTTTTTTTAAATTTATAAGTTATAAGAAATACATACAAATTGGAGAAATAGTTTTTAAAATTATAGAAATTATAAAAAAATCCTAGAAATGAGTTATAAATCCTATAGAAGTTATAAGAAAATCATAGACCCGATAGGAGAATCGAATACAATTTTTTTTTAAATCATAGAAGTTATAAGAACTTTAATGCTACTTGTATGAAAATTGAAGAAATAATGTTAAAATCATGGAACCTATAAGAAATGTCTAGAAATGATTTAAAAATCAGAGAAGTTAAGAAAATCGTAGTGTCGATAATAAATTTGAACAAAAATCTTTAAAATTATAAAAGTTATAAGAGATGCAAACAATTTTAATGAAAATTGAAAAAATAATTATAAAATGATAGAAATTATAAGAAAATCATAGAAATTATATAAAAATCCTAGAAGTTATCAGAAAATCGTAGAAAATCCTAGAAGTTATAAGAAAATCATAGATCCTATGTGAAAAACGAGTAAACATATTTAAAATTATAGAAGTTGTAATTAATGCAGACTACTTATTGATAAATGAAGAAATAATTCTAAAATCATAGAAATTATAAGAAAATCCTGGAAGTGTTAACAAAATCATAGACCCGATGGGAAAAACGAATAAAAATATTGAAAATTATAGAATTTATAAGAAATGCAGACAACTCAAATGAAAATTGAAGTAATAATTTTAAAATCATAGAAATTATAAGAAAATTTAAGAAATGATTTAATAATCGTAGAAGTTATAAGAAAATCATAGACCCGATATGAATATTGAATGATTAACTTTAAAATAATAATCATAGACAATACAAGAAATTCATAAGAATTAAATGAAAATTTAAAAAATTATGGAAAAAATTGTATTAGAGCTGCCAGCATCAAAGATATTAGAGCTGCCAGCATCAAATATATTAGAGCTGCCAGCAGCTGATATTAGAGCTACGAGCAGAAAAGATATTGGGAATGCCAGAAGAAGGAAATCAGAGCTGCCAGCATTCGACAAGTCTACCAGAGCTGGCAGCAGCAAAGATATTAGAGCTGCCAGCCACAATTGGTACTAGACCTATCAAACAAGTATAATAAAAGCATAGACATTATATAAGCAAATTTCATCGTTATTATTACAAAAATCTTAAAAAATATTTAAAAAAAAAATCTGGTCCCAATAATAATACCAATCTTAAGTGAAAGTAAGATTTCCAATTTTTTTACTTTCAAAATATATTTCACTTATCAATAAAAAAGAGAACATTTTCAACTCTAATCATTCGCATAATATTTTTATTCAAATTTTACACACAAACCCAATTTCGCATTACATAATTGTTGCTTTTATCACAAAAAAAAAATTATGGTTTATATTTTTATTTGGCACACAAAAAAGCGACCGCAAGCAAACAGCAATATCTATATTTTATAGCTAATATGCAAAAATGCGAACGAAAATTTTTTTGTTACGAAAAAGTCAATATTTTGTCGCGCAAGTTTCTTAATTTTTTTTCCATGTCTAAAACATTTTATTATTCAAGGATATTAAATGCAAATTTTGTGTATCCAAAAACACCGAAAACCTAAAACGTGAATATTATGCGAGACAATTTGTATTAAGTTTCTATTTGTCTATTTTGGCGGTTGTATATTGTTGCTTATGTATATGTTTGCTGCTCGCGGTGTCAAGTTAAAAAATTAAATTGTTAGCCCCCAAAAAATATAGAAGATAAATGATTTTTTTTTCACAATACAACTTAAACAATGCTAATATACAATAATATTGCAAAAAGTTGCAAAATAAACAATATCTGTCTAGATAAATAGAAGACATTAATTTTCTTTTCTTACAATAAATTTTTTTAAACTGTCGATAAAAAATATTCGAAAATTAATTTTTGCAAACAAAAAAACGGCGCGAAACATTTATAGATAATTGAAATTGAGCGCGTTTTAGAGATTTATAAAATTTAAATTGGTCAATAATTAATAAAAAAAAAACATTTTGTTGAAGAAAAATTAGTTTTTTTTTGTTCATTTTGACATTTTACAGATTTTATGCGGTAAATATTATTTTGTTATTTTATCGAATTTTATAGTATCTTGCTAAAGGTTATGTGTATTTGAACTTTATTTAAAAAAAAAATGCTGAAAGATGGAATATTTTTTAAATAAATTAATTTTTGCAAGATTGTTGGACTTTTAAAAACAAAAAATTAATATTAAAATAAGTATATCTTTAAGTAGTAAGCAATTATTCATTTTGAAGAAGTTAAGACAAGGGCAAGCTTATGTAATGATTTCGAAAAATAATCCTGTTACAAGGACCTTCTTGGGTAATTTTTGACAAAAAACAGACAGTTTTACGAAAAAAAACTGTTTTAAGTCGAAAAGCTCTCTTGCGACCACAGAAAATATAATGTACAGAAAACCAAATGCCTCTATATCTCATAAATATATTTCATAAATTTGATAAAACTAAAATTACTTAAAAAAAAATTAATTAAATCATTTCAAATTACAAAATCAATAAACTTATTTTTTTATTGCATTTTTAATTCAAAAATTTAAAATAAAAAAGAGTTTAATTAAATATTACACCAGAAAACACTTAGACCACTGAAAATATAATCTAGAAGATCAAATGCCTACGTAAAAATTAGAGTATACCAAATATATTTCACGCATTTATTAGAACTTAAAATTAATATTATTTAAAAAAAAACCCAAACTTTTTTATCAGATTACATTGATCTTTTCTGGTATTTATGAGCAGAAGTAATTTTTACGAATCGAAAAAAGTTAATTTATTGCAAATTGGAACGTAAAACAATTGACATCCAAATTTGCAATAAACAACAAAAAGATCAGACTTCAGATTTCATCCATCTTTTATGAATTTTATACTGGGGATTTTATTAGCTTTCTTGGAAAAATTATGGTTTCATCCAAAAAAAATGTTACAATTACACCTAAAAAGTTCACAATTCGAATTTAAGAAATTATACAAAATCATAAACAAAGCACTTAATATAATATCACACTCAAGGCCTTTATTAACTTTATTTTCAAGGTGTAAGTACTACAATATTTAGTACTACAAATTTTCAATTCATAAACAAAATACAAATTCAAACACGTGCATGAAAATATTTTTATAGTTGATAAGAAAAAAAATTGTTTTTCATAAGAAAATATTAAGAAATTTTTGATTTGCTCATATTTTAATTGAAAAACAAAAAAAATTAAAGCGCAAATCAATATATTTAATATTTATACCGCAACAAAACGCTATTAAAGTTTCGTAATAGAATTTCAGTTGTGTTGATAACGTAGGTACCTAAACCTATATATGAGTAAATTGAAAAACAACAACTTACAATATATCGCATAGAAAATGCAATTGAGAAATTTTCATTACCAAGTTTTTGTTTTTATTGCAAAATCGCGTAAAAATTGATTAAATTTTTGCTCTATATAATATAATTTAAGAAATATTTTTCAACAACAAATTTATTGCAAAATGTGATGATTTTTTATTGGAAAACAATTTTTTTTAATAACATTGAAAAAAAAGATTTAAAATTTTTTTAAAAAGATTTTTTCAACATTTCCTATATTGTAAAAAGGGGGGGAGGAAGGAGCCGTTACATACATTTTTAATTCTTATAATATTTTGATTGAAACAATTTATTTAAATTTGATAAGAATATTTTTTCAAACTTTTCTCAAATCGTGGGGGGGAGAACTGTAGTGACTTTTTCTTTTTTTCTAATTTTAACAACTTTTATATATAGGAAAATAGTTTGAGATTCTGATTGAGAAAGAAAAGGTTTCAAATTTTTGCAACATTTCTTATATTGTAGGGCGGGGGGTGGTGCGGGATGGAGGGGAGGAGCCGTTATAATTTCTTTCAAAGATAATTTAAATATAGAAACCGTTATGATTTATTTCAATAAGATATAGGTATAACTAATTTAAATAAATTTTTAATTCTTTTATTTTGATTGAAATAAATTTTTAAAATTTGGTAGGAATTTTTTTTTCAAACTTTTCTCAAATCGTGGGGGGAGAACTGTTGTGACTTTTTTTTTAATTTTAACAACTTTTAGATATAGGAAAAGAGTTTGTGATTTTACAAAAAAAAATTATTAAAAATAAATACTTACTGTATGAACGAAGAAAATTTTGAAATTTTTCGGTTCAACTTTAATGTCCGGGCTCCATGGAATTTCGCCTTTTTTAACCATTTGTACGGGATCAACGTAGATCATACGTGGTCCGGTTGTCAGCAGAAGCATACGTTTTCTGGCAAACAAGCCTTTGCGTTTGTTTACGAATCCTTGTTTCAGTATCACTTCGTCGTCAACAAATTGATGCCACTTATTATCGGCTCTCTGTGCATCCAGTCGCTGTTGTCGTTCATAGTCTGGTATATCTAATAAACCTAAAATAAAATAAATGATTAAAAATTAGTTTTTAAATTAAAAAAAAACATAATTCTATTCATCAAAATAAAAAAAAAAATCGCATTTTTTATAATATCACATTATACTCTAAATTTATTTTTTTCCTTGTGATCAAACATCAACAAAATTTTGTAAATAATATCGTTTTTTTTTTTATTATACGTTCTTTATTATTAAATAATAATATTATTTTGTATAAATATTATTTAGCGAGATTGTTACAATAATAATAATAATTTAATAAATATATCAAAAGAAAAAAATATTGTTTTAATAAATTGACATAATTTCCAAGCAAAATAAAAGCTGAGCTATTTGTTGTTATTTAATAATAAATTTACGGCTTATAGAAAATGTCGCATAATTTTATTCTATATATACGTCTGTGTGACGATTTAATTTTTTTTATTTAGATTTTCTGTTTTTATTTTTAAAATCACGTTTTTCTTGGGTTTTTGGGTTTTTAAAAATTAATTAAAAAAATATATTAAACTTAAATTGTAATTATTCATTTTTTTAAATTATTTTTTTTAAACAATTTAATTAAATTTAATTGAAAATCAATTAAAAAATATTATTAAAAATAACATGAAAATTAAATCCAAAACTAAATAAAAAATAAAAATAAAAGTAAAAAATAAAATTAAAAAAAAAAAATTACCTAGAGACAAGAGAATTTGAAATATTAAAAAAAAGATCTTGCGATGTTCTTTGTTGGTGATTTTGTGAAGGCTTGGTGGGGCTTAAAGGCATTTAGAATTTTCTAGAAAATTTTGAAAATTTGTCTGAAAAAAATTTTGACTAAAAAGATTTTAAAACTATAAAAAAAGAAGCTGAAAAAGTAAGAAAAAATAGCTAAAAAAGAAAAAAATATACTAAAACCACAGAGTAAAAAAAACAGAAGAACCAAAAGATAATAATTTAAAGAAAAATTCTCCACACATTATTATTCGGTTTGTATAATGTTACTAGAGTTTTTTTTTCTTAAAATTAACAGTGTAGATAAATTTTTAAAGAAAATTTAGATTTTCTTTAACAAGAGCTTCTACAGATTTTTATAAGTAAAAGAGGTGATACATAGGAGGAAATATTTCGAAATTAATAAAATTAAATCCCAAAATCCCGTAGAAAATGAGGCAAAGGACACAAAAATTTTTTTGGTTTTTTATTTTTAACAATTTATTTTATTATTTAGTTTTTTTTTAAATTAATTTTCTTTTATTTTTATTTTTATATTAAATTTTTTTTTAAATTTTAATATATTTTTTTTAATTAAATTTGTTCTAATTAATTTAAATATTTTTTTTATATTTATTAAGAACAAAATTTTGACA
Source organism: Diadocidia ferruginosa (assembly GCA_027564275.1). Lineage (NCBI taxonomy): Eukaryota > Metazoa > Arthropoda > Insecta > Diptera > Diadocidiidae > Diadocidia > Diadocidia ferruginosa. Next base: position 8,299 of record JANSTW010025340.1, on the reverse strand, counting down.
ATTTATTAGCCAAATGTATGAGATTTGTTGATTATTTTTTTTAATAAATTATTATAACTTTTAAATAATTTTATTAATTTAAATACTTTTTTCTTTGATTTTTTTAAAATAAAAATAAAAAATTTTATGCGATTACAATGAAAATGAAAAAAATTAAATGACACATACAAGTTTAATTTTACAAAAGCCAAAATTATATTTTTTTTACTAATTATGATGAATAAATTAATTTTATTTTCAAAAAAAGCAAAAGGAAACACTAACTTTGTGGTGTGTCCGTAATAAATGCAGATGAAACGGATGTGCCCAATTCCAAACCAAGCAGTCTTGACAATTGTCGATCATCTAAACCGGGCTCCAAATGATCAGGAACATTGTATTGATTGATAAGGTCGTCTTCGTCGTCCGAATCAACGCCCGGCAAATACGGGTAAATTGGTGGCGGAGTTTGGGAGCGAACATTCTGCCAGTCGATTCCATCGAAAAATGGATGCGAACGTATACTTTTGTAACAATCATTTTCATCAACGGCACCCAATCGTTGCTGTGGATCAATTTGCAATAATTTCTCAACTAAGTCTTTGGCATTTTTGTCGAATCCTTCCGGAAAATTTAACTCTAATTTAAGGATTTTTTGAAATATTAAATACTCTGTGCCGGCACGGAACGGTGGCAAGCCGGATATCATTTGGTAGATGATGCAGCCCAATGCCCATAGATCGACAGATTTTGTGGTAAATTGACCGGTCAAAATTTCGGGAGAAACATATTGAGCCGTTCCAACGAAACTATTTGTTCGTTTGCGGTGTAAATTGGCGTCCATAACATTGTGACTTTGATGATTCTCTAGTGGATTTAGAATTTTGGCCGAACCAAAATCGGCAATTAATGCGTGCATTTTCTCATCGAAAAGAATATTTTCCGGTTTTAAGTCACGATGAATGACACCCTTCTTATGCATTGTCTCCAGCGAGAGTATCAGTTCGGCTGCATAGAATTGTGTACACTTGAGGTCAAACGATCCAACGCGATTGATGTACGGCAAGAGATCGCCATTTTTTGCGTAAGTCATCACAAAGTATAGACTCTTCATATCTTGAAATGTACAATAGAGATTTACAAAACCAGGAACATTGTTCAGAATGTGCATTACTTCGCGTTCACGTTTTATGTATTCCTGTTTCTTTTCACGAATTATCAGCTGTTTTTCACACACTTTAACTGAAAATAAAGGAAAATAGAAATTAATATTTTTTATTTAGTAGAAATTTTAAAAATAATTTGAAAAAAAAAAATGGAACAATTAAGTGGTTTTTCTGCTATTTTTTTTTTAATAAAAATTGACATTAACTATACCTTTTACCCTATTTTAGAAAAAATCGTAGTAAATATTAATTAAAAAATACTTTGTCTGTAGTCATTTAAATTACATATGTTGGTCAAATAAAACACAATAAAATAAAAAGAAAAAAAATATAAAGTATAGAAACATTGATAAATAAGATAAACCTTAGTGGTCTAAAGTCACTGCCTTGGAGAACACCAAAGATTTTTTTTGCTTGGACAGCTTGAATAAAAAAGAGGTCTTAATAATACCACAGTTAAAAAAGAAGAAGAAGAAAAATGAAATAATTAATAAATAAAGTTAAATCTAAGTGGTCTGAAGTCACTGCCCTGGAGAACACCCGAAATTGTAAGTTTTGCTTTGACAGCTTGAATTTGCGACTTTAAATTTCGTTTATTTTTAAACAAAATTTAGTAAAATTATTAATTTAATAATCAATTTAATAAATTTGTAAAAACTTACAAAGGGGCCAGATCTTTATGGTTAATATGTTTAAAGTGTCTTGAAATTGACTTTATAAAATGATCTCATTCAATTTTTACAAAAATCATTTTACTTATTTAAAGAAGTATTTTTTCCAATAGTTTTTTCCAAGAAAAAACTAGTTTTTTTTTGTAAAATATGTGCGAGTTTACATAAAAGTTACAAATAGATTTTTTCCTACAAATAATTTATTTTTTGCTATTTTCAATATAAAAACTTCATATACAGATTTACATATATTAATTAATTAGAAAAATATTTTTTATCTATAAAATGCAAATATTTTTATATAGATAACTAGCAAATCCTTCATATATGAGAGTGTATAAATATTAATCTAAAAATATTACAAAAAATTCTATTTTTAATAAGAAAAAATTATTGTAACTTGCTTGCGAGCTGACAAACATATTCCGCACACAATAAATTATTCATAATTTGTTGTATTTGGGTTTTTGAAATTGCTTGTTATAAGAATAAAGAATTTAGAGAAAGACTATTTTACTAGTCAATTTACCAATTCCAGCTTAGATTAAAGACAAACTGTAATAGTCAGAGGCGGACTAAAATATACTGAGCACTGGAATATTGTTAAAAAAAAAAACTTTTTTGTCTGAGGTAAGCTTTTTTCAAAGAAAAAGAGTTAAAATTACTAATAAGGACCAAAATTCCTTTAATTTAAACAAAAATTCCTCTTGACTTAAAAATTACCCTGTAGATCAGGTAAATTTGCAATTATCAATAACGACAAAAATTCAATAAACTTTTAACCGAAATTCCTTAAAAATTATCCTTAATCGAGTAAAATTCTCTCAAATTATCAAAATTGCTCATTAAAATTAAAATTAACAATAAGTACAAAAATTTACCTTGAACTTAAAAATTTCACTAATTTGATTAAAATTCCCTAAAGTTATCAACATTGGTCTATACAACAATTTTGTAACCGAAAACAGTCACAAAATATTTAAGAGTGACTGATACCAATGCAGTGGGTATAACTTTGATGCACGATTGAGCGCTCATCTTTCAATGAAATGTTCTAATTTTTTTTACTGGCATTAATAAATGAAATAAAAAGAGGGTGGAAGAAATGTTTTTTTGAATTTTTTTTTTGTTATTTTTTAATAATAAAAAAACCAAATGTGTACTTTGATGCATGTTTCAGAAAACTTTCTTTAAACTGTTTTTTGAACTTTCTGAACAAAATTTTAGTTTTTGCAAAATTGTATGAAATATTTTCGGCAAGAATATGTGTTTTCAGTTTGATTGCAAACTGACGCCTTATAACAAGTCTATTACAAAAAGTTCAAATTTAGGTACCCAGTTAAAATTTTGTAGTTTTTTTTTTTCAAAATATATAAACAAGTTTATTTTCTATATATTATGGTGTCTATCGTATAATATATAAATTAACATTTTTTTTATATTTGAAGAGATTTTTAAAAAATATTTTATATTGTGTGTATTTATTCAATTATTTCGGCTTGTTTGAAGGCGCAAAGCGCATATCATATTGTATGTATATAACATTGCACACACTTTCTTGTGCATGCAGAGAAATAAAAATTAAACTTTTGTGACTTGAGTAGCAAGTATTTCATGTTTTTTTTTCGAATAACTTTTTTATTTGATTTTTATATTAACGCGTAATGAACTGAAAATATTCACAGAGTTTTATTTTTTATTGAAATATATATTCGAAATTAGTACCTATATATACTCAATATACGTTACATACATACATACAAGCGCATAAATTTGTATTAATTAACATTAATTTTATATAATTTGTAATTTGTAAAAGCTTAAAAATTTATTATAATCTGTATGTGATTATCACAGTGATTATAATATTGTGATGTAGGTAATCAAATCATGTCAAAATTGAAACAATATAGTATAGATATGGGGAGTATTTTAAAACTCTAAAAAGATTCTTTAAAAAAAAATCTAAAGAATGATTTGTCACAGACTAAACAAACAGTAATTAATAGCTCTCTATATCTCCTCTATATATTAATATAAGGACAACTTACTAATTTAAAGAAATCTCTTCATGTATATTGTACATCATAATTATATGTATACCTTATATAATATAATAGACGAAAATTGATGGATCAGACAGATTTATTGACAGTACAGAAAAAAATATTTATCAATTTTTAAATCATATTACAAAAAAAATCTAATTGTTATATAAATTTCCAATTCAAATGAAAAACCAGTTGCAAGATGATTTTTTCTTTTGAATTCTTCGAGTACCTTTTTGTATATAATAGACACGCATATTTAAATTATTCAAAATATTTTGAAAAGACGTGTGTGATACGTCAATATTTTTTTTTTTTCAATTGAATTGTTAGTTTATTGAAATTTATTTTATTATAATAAAATAGTGCATTTCAGTGTAAACATTTTAAAAATAAAAACAATTTTATTGTCTTGAAAATTGAAAGCGTTAAATCATTTTAAAAATGCGATGACAAGTAAAAAAAAAAGTCTGCAGCGATCAATTTTCATCTGGTTATATTTTTTAAAGCTATATTTGTCCTTGACTTAATAAAAAAGGCTTATTATATATAGAAGTCACACTTTTAACCACCTGTTGCAGACATACTTGCTATAACGACCCGAAAATGCTGCCATTATATATGATACTTTCTCCAAGCCTACAAAAACCAGATTTCTAAATAGTTTTTTTTAAATCTTTTTTTAACATTTTTTATTATATAGAAATAAATAACCCGAAAAATTTCGAACAAAATAATACATCAACTAAAGAGATCACACAAACAGATTGTGTCATTTTAATTATACACGTACATATTATTAAATTATTGAAAAAAAAATGTATAAACAGAAGAACAACTAACTCAAAAATTGTTATTTATACCTATAAATCCCTTAGAGATTAGAATCAAAGTCTCTTTAAATATACATTACAAAGATTATCAAGCCCCTTTCACGAAACGAAACGCAACGAAAAAACGTATGAGAAACAAAAAATCATGACAACTTACAAGTTTGGTTTTTATCTTATTTTATTCTAATATAAATTATTTTTTTAAAAATTAAAGAGAAGAGTTAAATAAATAAAACAATATTATTATTGTTTGTTCGTTCACATTGAGCTTTGCTATGTTTATGTAAATAGATCAATGATACACATCGATTCCTCCAAAGAATAACGTTGTATAAGGTTTGGAGGCGTTCCTCTAAAGTCTAAAGCATATTTTTGAAAATTAAAATTTCCGAAAGTTAATTTCTCAATGGTAGTTGGGCTGATGGATATCCCCTTTATTTGTCGAATGGCAATGCAGGAGCGGCTTTTGTCGGTAGTGAGTTATGCCAAGAATCAGGTCGAGTTCGGCAACTTTGTTCAGCATATGCTGCCAAGCTAGTCGCGATTCTCTTGGCCTGTCGCCATATTATTAATAATCACCGAGTCGGTAACTTTTTTATTGCTTCCGACAGCATGTAGCAAAAAATATACGACAAACGACCCTCAAACATCTGAATCTGGTAACGGCAAGGCGGATGAACTGAAAATAACTGAGTACAAGTGGTGATTAATCAAAAGCTCTGGTTTAAAAGATTGGAAAGCTCTATGGTCCAGCGCCGAACTGGGTAGATTCTGTTACTCTAAAGTATCAAGAAATCATGGTTCAATTAGTACCCACAATTCCATCGTTCTATTATATCAACTATAAATAGAATCATTTCAAATCATGCATGTACTAGAACTCACCTTTACCTAATTAATATTGTTGATTCTCCCTGTGGTGAACATTTCGATCTATACGAGACAGTGCATCATATGATTTAAATCTGCCCAACAAGAATATATGTATATTCTATATGAGCTGTATCGCCTGTATCCCAACTGTTGTACTGTGGACGAACCAGAGACAATCGAACACTTTCTTTGTGATTGCACCGCTTTTTGCAAGGCTAAACTTCGTTTTCTGGGAAATCACATACTTACAGACATAGCTCAGTTATAGCTGTCACAGAAATTAGAAAGCTTCTAGGTTTCTCCAATTCCACAAGGTGTTTATATTTTCTTACACTTTCGTTTTGTTTACAAAGTTCTCTTTCACCGTTTTAATGTGGTATCAACACGTCATTTTCTTTACTAATTGTGATCTAGCTCGTTTTGCTAGATCTGCCACTGTAATCAACTAATCAATCATACCAACAGATAGAGTTCTTCATATAGTGTAAAATCCGACACACTTATCACCAAAAATGTATCATAGAGAGATTAGAGAGCTTCTGTAGATGTTCTCGATTTAACTAGATGGATCTAACTGTTCTGTCTTATTTTGTCATTCAATTGGGTTTTTTTTCTTGTGGACAGTTTATATCGCTTGATACAATTGTGCGATCAAATACTTTCTGCACTTTGAGAATCACAAAAGTCGTCGCTCACAGTCACACATTGCCACCTCGAAATCAAGTAGCTTTAAAGTAGCTGTTAGACGTTAACTTGTTCAAGAAATCAAGAAATAAGAACGAGATCGAGAATATAAGATACAAAAAAGTGTACATTCGAAAGAAACAAAACAAAGACTTACAAGTCGCTTTTGAGGGGGAATAAGTTATCGTTCCAAAAACAAGTCGCTATTGAGGGGAAAAAGTTACCGTTCTAAAAAGTTTTCGCACTTAGACTTTTTGCTATAAAGCTATGTATCTCTTTTTTTTCTTGTAAGTTTTAAAATTTTAACGTCTAATCGCTACATCAGTATAGTGGCAAGGTATTTGAAATTTTTTCCAGTTTTTGTACTGCCCGCAACTTTATTAATTACTATGTGGTCAGAATTTGCATCAAAATGCACCAGTTAGAGAAGTAGATTTATCAATGTTCATAGTTTTTATTCTTGGTGATGATAAAGTATTGATTTATATAGCATGCACAGCTACTGAAAATAGTCGTCTTTAAATTTACAATGTTATTACCTGCAGCTATTCGATCGTCTGGCGCTATAAAAAAATTATCAAAATCGTCTACACACACTCGCACCACCATTATTATTGACCAATGGTTTTTAATGAAAATTATTAAACCAGAAAATTGAATTTAATATCAACTGACATAATCAGACTAATAATATCAACATTTTGTTACATGTTCAGAATGAACGACGAAAGCAAAAAAAAAATCTAACATTTTTGATGACTGAACGCACGGGCGTTAAAAATGTCCATCACATTAGTGCACATATTATATAGGCACACTATGCATTCTTATAATATTATTCGAATTTATTCATAAAATTTGTATTATGGTCAAGAAAAAAAAAATTATAAGAAAAATAAATAAAGAGGAAAAAATCAATGGGTTTTTTTTTTGGTTCATTGTTAATAAAATATTTATAATATATAATAATATTATCTGGAAATGCGAGTGAGGAAAGTAAACATTTGTCCTTTTTTCTGTTGGATAATTTCTTTTTAACTGCGTATATAAAGGAATTTCTTTCATTTCAAAGTTAAGAAAATAAACCGTGAGACTTTGACCACCCACAATGATTTAAATTGAAAAAAAAATTATTATTACAATTTCTGCTTCATTTTATACGGTAAGAAGAAGGGCTCCTATATTATCTCCTTTTATATAGAATGCAGCCAGCAAGACTCAGACTCTTCAGGTATTTACTTTCTTCGTCGAGTGATGTAAATTAAAGTAAATATTATTTATGCTTGTTGGTCGCAATTAGGAAAAGAATTTTTGAAGGAAGATTCTTTTGTAAATTGTATATTTATGCATAATTGATTGAACCCTATGCGGAAGTGAATTCATTTTTAAAATTTGTGATTATTTATTCGATTTTTTTTGCAGTGGTCCGAAAAAAAACATCCATTCTAAACGTATAATATAATTAGGCCTCAGATTATTATTAATAATAATAATATTACCTATTACGGATAAAGCAAGATACGCTATTTAGGCATTTAGCATATTCATAGGATATTCAGCCTTGGCCGGAATTAAAGCCTTATATCTACAATGCGAAAAAACATATTCGTACGTTGGCAATTTTGCATAAACGTAGAGCTGCATTGATGTTGATTAATTTAATTTTTTATTGGTTAGGATTTGAAAATATTATTGACAGGTTCTACGACATGTTGTTTACTGGTTTCAACCAGTTTGTACAAAAAAAAATCAAGAAAAACTAATCATCCGTCTTGGTACAACTACAACATCTCTCTATTGATGCTTAAAACTCTTAAGAACACACAGAGAACTATGCATTAACCATCCGGCGGGTTAAATTTTGGTTTGGATGGTTAAGTAACAAAATAACCATCTGAAGGGTTATAATTACACTTCGATAGTTTGTATTACCCAAATTATTTGATTTACCCTCAAGACATGTTATCGCTACTATCCGATAGTTTGTATTACCCAAATTATTTTATTTACCCTCAAGACATGTTATCACTACTATCCGATAGTTT
>JANSTW010025229.1:0-15437 GCA_027564275.1 Diadocidia ferruginosa | reverse complement strand
AGATGGCGCCACGTAAAAATCATCAAAGTGAGAATACTCATTAAAATGTATTTTTTTTTTTACAAGGCTTTTAGTCTTCATTTGAAATCAGAGTTATGTCTAGTTGAAAAATTTTTATTGTACGAGCTTATATGCCAATTCAGTACACTATAGATATTTTGTTAACTGAAAAATTAAAACTAAAAAAAAAAATCATTGTGAGAGTCACAGTTAAAAATATTTCGAGAATTGTGGCTAATATAAATCCAGTTGAATACAATTATTTATTTTTATATTAATTATAGTTACTCGGATGCATATAAGCACTTGGTCTAGAACTTTTTAATTAAAGTGTTTTGTAGATTTTTTTAGAAGCTTTAACCACGTCTATAGAAACCATATTTATAAAGGCCAAGACAACCACATATGTTCTAATAATTCATCTGAATTATTTTTATTGAACATATATGTTGGATGTTGTTGTTGTATATGAAATTATATCACAAAAATCGGTTTTTTAAGAAGTCATAAAGAATCATTTCAATTTATTCAAATATCATCAGTGCATTATTGTGAATAACACTATCACTGAAAGCTGTAATAAAATGTGGTTTCTATAGAGGTGGTAAAAGCTTCTATAAAAATCCACAAAATGTGAGAATATATCTTTCATGTCTAAATTCAAACAATTTTATGGTTTTCAATCACTAATAAGCTTAATTTTCACAGTTGTACTGTAATTACTGGCACACCCACAATGTACATTGACCTATTGGCCAAACAAAAGCAACTAAAAATTCCAATTAGTTCAGCAACATTGGCCGTAACTGGTGGTGCACCATGTCCTCCGCAACTATTTCGAAGGATCAAGGAGTGTTTTGGCTTAAAAAGGATTTGTGTAGTTTTCTGATTTTTTTTTCTGAATTAAAAGTTAAAACTAATAAAAATTTTCGCACAGACTGTATTCGGACTAACTGAAACAACTGCTTCGGCTTTCTTTTCGAAGCCAGGCGAAAGTGAAGTGCAAACAACCGAAACAGTCGGTCATCTAATCGATCATTTAGAGGCAAAGGTAATTGATGAAAATGGCGAAATTGTTCCGATGGGAGTGCCTGGTGAGTTGTGTGTTCGTGGTTATTGTACAATGTTGGGCTACTTTAATGATGAGGTCAAAACCAGGGAAGTCATGTCGAATGATAAGTGGTTAAGGACTGGGTAAACAAATATATTTTTAAAATAATAACAAATTAAAGTTCTAAAATTTTAGCGATCAATTTATTTTACAAAAAGATGGATACGGAAAAATTGTGGGTCGTCTAAAAGATATGATAATTCGAGGTGGTGAGAATATATTTCCCAAGGAAATTGAAGATTTTCTTGCCACACATCCGGAGATAATGGAAAATTATGTCTTCGGTGTGCCAGACGATCGTATGGGCGAAGAGGTTTGTGTATTTATGAGAACCACCGGTCGACAATTAACAGCGTCTGACGTTAAACAGTTTGCTTCCGGTAAAATTGCTCACTTTAAAATTCCACGTTTTGTGAAAGTGGTGGATGGTTTTCCAAAAACTACATCTGGTAAAATACAAAAGTTTAAGTTGAGGGAGTTATTTTTGGGGATGCGAAAAAATGGTAAATTTTAGTCATCTTCGATAATTCTTAATCCTTAAAGTGCTGTATACTTTTGTGCAACACTTATTACGATGTATATTGTAGATATCCCCTGTTAAAAACAGAAAAAAGAAAATACATACACTATGAAAAATTACAAAATGTCACTTACAAATTTATTAAAAAGAAATATTTTCTGGGACTCCACTTTAGACTCAAAGGGTTTATAAAATTTTGAAACTAATCAAATAAGTAATTAATAATTTTGATAAGTCTTTGTATTATTTAATTTTATTTATTCACAGATAGGTAAAAAATATTAACGATAAAGTGATAAATTACACAGTTTAATTTTTTACATAGTTCTGTGTTAAATATTAATGAATTTAACACAGATCTGTGTAATTTTATAAATCGAAAGTGTTATTTTAAAACACTTGTCACTTATTTAAATATTCAAAAAAAACATTTTAATTAAAAGAAGATGTAAAATTATTTACAGTGTAGGCAATCGGTTTAATTCCAAGCATAATAACTTCGGTTTTGAGAATTAACAATAACTTTTATTTGAATTAGACCGATTGCCTGTTTGCAAATCTGTATTTAAAACAAACTTTTGGAAAAAAAAAACTAAATTTCATCAAATGGTTTTTGTACAGCAAGACAAAAATTAAGTATAAAAATATTTTTTTAAATTCAAAATGGTCACGCATTCAATATGGCGTTAACATTCAGAAAAGTTGTTAAATTAAATATGGCCGCCGAATTCAATATGACCTAAAAACTTAAAACATTACTACCGACAATTTAGTTTTCATTATTCTTTTTTTAGTTTTTTATTTTCTCCTCAAATCAATCTCGTAAGCTCGCCCATGTTTTATATAATATAATAATAATAACAAAGTTGCTATAAATAGAGTTAGTCTGGCCACTGATGAAGTTACGAAAACTGACGCTGTTTAACCCATATTTTTGAGATGAAATTCACAATATATAAAAAAATTAATAATAAAATGACATAAATATATAATTTAAAAAAATTATTCCCCGACAGTTATGGAATTATAATGTGTAACATACAATATGCATTATAATTATACATACAAAAAAAAAACAAGTTTTTTTATTTTATATTTTTAAAAAGCAAAAACTTAAATCTTGTAAAAGAATTTGAGAAAAAAAGTTGGAAAATTGAAAAATGAAAAAAAAACACAAATTCTTAACAAGTCCAGCAAAAAAAAATCCTCTCAAATATTTAACATACATATGATAGTGGCCGACTATACATACATTCTGCACATGCATTAGCTTCAGCATATTACATACACCAAACAATGTTAATTCTAAATTTTTCTATTTTGCTAGAAAAAAGGAACATTTAAATGTTTTATCTTTTCTATGTAGATATGAGACTTGAAAAATTTATAGTTATGCATATGAACTTGGGTTGGTCATTATATAAAATAAATCCTGTATTTATCGGACAATGCGGTCAATGAGAGACTATACTATAATAAAATGTGACACCGGAATAGTGGAGTTCCTCAGCCACTCTGATTATTGGGACGTAGGTTCGATTCGAACTATTCCGGTTTCACATTTTATTATAATATATAGTCTCTCATTGACCGCATTGTCCGATAAAAGTATTCAAGTTTTCATAAAAACACGGTCGATAAGAATTAATTTTCCCTTATTTCGCTATTGCACTAAAGCAAAAAAATTAATTAAATAGGTAGGTATTTCTCCTTATTTCATCATTATATAAAACATAGTCACGACAACATTACCTGGAGTTCCTCAGCCACTCTGATGATTGGGACGTAGATTCCGAAACGGTTTCGATATTTTAATAGGCACAGGAACTATTCCGGTGTCATATTTTATTATAATATATAGTCTCTCATTGACCGCATTGTCCGATAAATGTATGCAAGTTTTAAATTCTGTATGTTGTATAATGTATATATATTGTCTACAATATTATGAGAATATACAATTTATAAAATTAAAGAAGAATATTCTAGCAAATTTAAAATTAAAAAAAAAACGCAGTAGCGTCAAGCAGAACTGAATAAAATTCAAGTATAGTTTCAGATATAAAAAAATTTATTTTCTTTTGCAATAAGATTGTCAAATATTAATAATTGAAACTACTAGTCATAGATTATGCTGATATACAGTGGTGTGCTTAAATAAATATTTTACCTGCATTTTTTAAATTTCAATAAGCATCTTATTAAAGCTATTTAAGAAAATGTTAAAGAATAAATTCGTGCAATTATCACAAATAATAAAATAAAAATTTACAGAGAAAGGAAAATAATTGTCAATAGAAGTAAATTCGTAATTTTAAAAGCTTGACAGCACAAAGAAGTTATATTGAACGAAAATGGTAATTTGAACATTAGAAGTATCTATCTAAGAATTATTAAAATATAATATTTTACATAAAAACTTCAATAAATGAATTTTATTTAGGCGACAAAAATATAAAGATAGTGTTACTAGGTAATAGTACTAAGTGAGTCTTGTATTATTTCATTTGTCATTCAAAAGGTCTATATTATTTATACTCGTACTGTTAAATGTTTTATTCAAACATTCAAACCCATAAAATAATATTATTTAAATGTAATTCCTTAAAACACCCATTTAATTGAATTAAATAAGCGAGATTTTTTCTGGGCCTTCCTTCATTTTTATTATATAAAACATTTTCTATGCGAAAAGCCAAAGTGCTCAATTTATTTTAAAAGGGTGTTTATTGTCTTTGTAATATATAAAACAACCCATCAAAATTTATAAATTAATTGCGTTCATGAAAATTATTTATATATACGCGACCATAAAATAAATATATAATTTAAACAATTTAAAACAGTCGTTTCAGTTCTCAGTTTTTTGTCATCATCATCATTTTGTCTTTTGCTCCTAGACGTGGAAGAAGCATAGGGCACCCAAAAATTTTTGCCATCGCACTCTATTTCTTGTCAAATTTATGAAATCACGCCATTCTTTCCCATCAGTTTTTGTAATAAAGGTCAAGATATATCTGGCAACCCTAGTTGCGGTTGCCAGAAATATCTAGAGCTTCAGGAGTACTTTAACAATTTTTTCTTATCCAGGAAAAAAATAGCTGGCAAATGGCGTATTTTTACCTGTTTCAACGTTCTATATTTAAGCTTTAAATTGTTGTTGTGGCATTTTTCTCCCAGCAAAAATTGGCAGCTAAAATACAGCTTAAAAATTGCTGTATTTAAGCTGTAAATTGTAGCTGTTACAACGTTCTCCCAGCAAAAATTAACAGCTATAAAAATGGCTGTATTTTAGCTGTAAATTGTTGCTGTTACAACGTTCTCCCAGCAACAATTGACAGCTAAAATGCAGCTAAAAAATTGATGTATTTTATAAAATACCAAAGGAGTGAATTTTCACACAAAATGATCTAGATTTGCATTTGAAGGAGTATGGGGTACAAGCGGTTTCAATGGAGTACGACTGGCAACCGTAATTGCAACCGACTACGTCAAACTGTTTGGACTGTGAAATATTTGAAGAAAAAATTCTTATGTAATTTTATATAATAAAGTGTTGGCCGTACTATATATATATATACTTCCAGTGTATTATTGTCATTAATTTAATATCTTCAACATAAATCATCCCTTTATTGTCAACTTTCGCCAAGACAATGTTTTGTATAATAATAATTATAATTATAAAGCTTATATATTTATATATTAAAAAAATATTTTAAATGGTTGGGCATTTGTCAATTTATTAAATTAAAAAAAAAATTATTTTGAAAATAATTATTATAAAGTTTATATAAAAACCTTTTTCTTTTATTAATATTTAGACAGAGTTACGTCGAATTAAGTTTTTGTTCCTTAATTAATCAATAAAGTTAAATTTACTCTAATAATTACAATAACTATAACAATCCTGCATGTAAATTTAATAAATATATTTTATGTTACCACATCCATGTCAATGACTTTATTGTCCTTTCCAGCAAAAAATAAAATATTTAAAAATATGGTTTATTTTCAGAGTGAGTTGACACAAATCATATTATTACTGCAGTAAAACTAACCTAAAAAACAGCTATATGTTTCTTTACAAAATTGGAAAATGCTCTCTCCTCTTTCTTTGCTTACAATTTAAAAATTTTGTTGGGAAATTTTCACGCTTATTTCGTTGTTTTCACTTTAAAAAATTTCGCTCTATTATTTTAACAGCTTATTTCGCTAACAAACTTTTCGCTCATGTCCTAGAGATAAGAAGAAACATTAACCTAAAAATCATCGATGATTCATAGCGATGTTGTAAAATTTTCGAGCTTTTTTTGTTTACAAATTTAAAAATGTTCGCTCTATAACAGCTGATTTCGCCAATACATTTTTTGGTTTTTGGGCCAATAACTGATGTTCCGGGATTGGGATTTTTGTAAGTTTTTGATATGTTATGTAAAACAACATTATAAAAATATTTTGAAAGACTCATTTTGTAAAAATTTATTTAGAATTATAGCAGTACCTTTATACCAACGACTATATAAATAGACTATATTTTGTTGTATATTAAAAATCGGTTCCTGATGAGGAGAAATTGTCATATAATAACTATACTGTACATATATAACCTAGCATTAACATAAAAACCATATTATATACATTTCAATATGTTTAACTCGACTAATGATAGAAATACATAGTTAGTCTTTTATAGAGAATAAACTTGGAAAAAATCTTTTTTCGAATATATTATATAAAACCGAGATTTCAATGTGTAACAAATTAATGAACATCATGCGAGTGCATTGTAAACAAAACTTTTGATTATTACACTTGACGTGTGCTGTATTATATATGCTACTTTTACATGCGAATACTCTATAATAATAATATCTCTGCCACTATGTGTACCATTTACAATGACTCTTTAAACATTATCCCTATTTTGTTATATTATACTATATATATTTTGCAGCTTATATGAACATTCAACCCCTATTAATAATATATTTTATACAGAGATTTCCATATAGTAAATAGTACAAATAAAATGCATGAAAAGCTTTTAATGATTCGCATACTCAATTTCTAATTCGCATTCATTTAGGTATATACGTAATATTTGTAAAGTGTTAAACTTGAACCATTAAATAGAATATAGTTATATGGGAGAATTATGTTCTATAGAGCTATGGTTTTTGAAAATGAACATAGATACATTATATAAATAATAAGGCAAAAGGAAGTGCGTATACCTATTGAACCTACTACATATAATATTTAATAGCGAAATGATTATCCTGCAATGTCTAAGTATTATATCATATAGCTAATGTAAAGGGTATTTTTATTATAATTTAGCTATGTTCTCATTTTTAATCATATTTTTAATATATAAAATCTTTATGAAAAATTCTTTACAGAAGAATATTTTTAGAAATTATTAAGAAGACAAAAATAGAAACATAAAAGCTTAAAATTTAAATATCACGAATAAGTACTATTTATCAACCCCATAACACAGAATAAATAACTATAGATAATTCAGAATGGACAGTTAGAGTTAAAACACCGTAGCTTGGAAACATTTGAATTATCGTCCTTTAAGCCACTTGTGTTGATTAAACAAACTCTTAACATGAAGAGCAAAAAATTTATTTGCGAAAATCTGTCAAAATAAAAGAGCAAAAAATGACAAAATGTAAACAAAGGTATTTGAGCGGGAAAATTTTAAACTACAAAAAAAGATTTTAGTGTAGCCGCATAAAGAAATATGGCTGATTTTAGTATTACTGCGGTAAATATATATAAAAGTATCGCCTGACAATCAGCCATGTTGATTATTATTTTTTTACGCGGGAACCTTAAAAAACCAGCTACTGACATATTATGGGACCACTAAAAACTTGTCCCCATATTAAAATTTGGATAAATCCGTCTACTGGTAAAAACAATTTTCTCTTTATATGCTCACAATTTTCGGCAATTTTTAGAAGAAAAAAATAGTATGGAAGCCCCTATCACCTTGACATAGAGAAAAGCAATCCCAGAGTATGAAACTATACTAAAAACTCATCCCCATATTTAAATTTGGATAAATTCGAAACTTTCTCTATATGATCATGTTTTTCGACCATTTTTCAAAAATAATTGTATGGGAGAAGGGAGACCCTTCAACTGGAGACTCCAAATGAAATCCCAGAAAATCGGACCACTAAAAATTATTCCCACTAAAATTTGGCCAGTTCGTTTACTGGGCAAAAAATTTCTCCATATATACTTATATTTTTCGGCCATTTTTTGAAAAAGAAAGAAAATCTAATGGGAGCCCCCATCACCCTTTACATAGAGTTTCTAAATCCTAGAGTATTAGACTATTTAAAACTCACTTCTACTAAATTTTGGACAAATCTATTCACTGGTGTAAAATACTTTTTTAGTTTTTCTGAATCAGGGCCCATAAAAGCAATAGTTCCTTGCAATTTGACAATTTTAACTTAAATTAAAATATATAGTAACAGCAAAAACGTCAAGTGAATGTAGCGAATTTCGCCCCCCCCCCTCTTGGATCCTCCCTAAACTTTGTAGGAAGGTAAAGGGTCTCCCCTGAACAACGTTTGTTCTTCTAGTTTGCAGCACTCAAATCCCTTTCGGCGGGGGAGGAAAAGTTTTAAAATGCTTTATTGTAATGCCACAAATATATAGACTGAAAGGATGGCTAAATTAAAAATGTTTGTAGTGTAAACTAAAGTGGGGGTACATCCTCCTTTAAAATGAAAGGGGCTAAACGTGAGTATGAAAAATATCGCAATATAAACATCTATATAGGTTGTGTGATGTCAAGTGAAAGCTTTTGGTAAGGGATATAACTTTAGTTTTAAAAGTTTTAGAATGCAGTGGGTCTATAACAAAATTAAAAGAAAGTAGAGGGTTCGGTGGACGACAGCCCCCTGATAAAAAAAGAAATTAAAAAACCGTATTTTTAGTTTTTTTTCTCGTCCCAGACCTTCATATTGTCTAAATGTTCTTTAATAAATTGGTAAAAAAAATCAATAAAATAATAAAATGTATTTCCTGTACAAAATACAAACTTTAAACCCCTCCCCTTCTGAAAAGAGGACGAGCACCGCAAACTCCCCGGACAAACGTTGTTTAGGGGGGACCTCCTACTACAAAGTTTGGGGAGGATCCAAGAGGAAGAAGGGTGGGGGGGGGAATGCTACATATTACATATTTAAATTGACTTATACTTCTTAATATTTTATTTAAAGGAATTTCATTAAATTATGGGTTGATTCTTAATGAAAATGTTCGTAGCATTTTGTAAAACTGACTTTTAAAAATTAGTTTTAAATTTGTAAAAGTCATATGAGAAAGTTTTTCTTAAAATTTTATTAGGCCGATAATGCTTTATGTTTTCTATTATAAGAAAATTTCCTAAATTCATTGTGATTTTTTATGGACAGCAGAGCTTACTCCATTGATCTTAGACCGCTCACCACTGGGATAATACAAAAAATGTTAAGCTATAATATTGACCTCAAATAGTCAAATACCAATAAAGCCATCAAAAATAACTTCTTTAAATTTGCTGTTTTAGAATAAAAAAACCCTATATATGATATTATAATATAAAATGCATATAAAAGGTATTAAGCGTATGCACAAAAGTATACTTTTTCCTGCATTGATGTTTGAACTTTCAAGTACCTACATAGTCGCTTAGAGATTAAATGATACATTTTCCAACAATATTTATATAGAAAATGCGTATTTATATTTTCGGAAATTTGATTCTTAAAAAAAAAAATTAGTAAAATATTTATAAAATAGAAATTTATTTGCAAAAAAATACTTATTTTATGCCATAAGCTGGTAATCTATCTGAACATTTTATAGATTTTAAATACATTTTAAAAAGATTCAGTTTACAATTTTAAAGAATTTTTATTAAAATAGAGAAGCCATAAATTTCAAAATTCTGCGTGACACTATACTATATTTAAAAACTAAACATTTATTCAAATGCGATGTTTTCTTTTAATTTGATATTAATTATAAATACCGCATACTCATCATTAGCCACAAAAACACGAAATTAAATTTCCTTTTACCAAAAGAGAAACCTTTCATTTATTTGAAAAAAAAAAAAACTAAAACTAAAGATAAATATTATATCCATATATTAATGGCATATACACTATATCCATATATTATATAAAACATCCCTTAAATTAGAAGTCTTTTAAATTTATCATGACCCTAATCATCGCAGGCGAATGTTGTAATAATTTTTGAATTGAAGCATTTCTCTAGTGCCTCTTCTATATTATAACTTTTACTGGTATACATGTAGAAATTATTTCATAATGTTGTTCATTTATATAGAATAGGATTTATATAGAATATAGTATATTCGGGATATGTACTTGAATCAAATGTTTAAAATGTCCTCTTTTTTTAACATTTTCAAATTAATAAACATACTGAAAAACATTGATCTAAGGCCTCAACCCTGCGGTATACCAATATATTATGTCAATCTATAAAGAATATTATGCCATTTTCAATAAAAAATTAGAATCGGTTTGTCAGTTACGATTTTTCAATTTTTGTGGATTTTTTAAAGAAAAAAAATAAATTCAAAATGACGGATTTATTCAAGATGGCGGCTCCTGAAACATATTACTCTGTATCAGCATCATTTATGAACCGATTTTTATGAAACAAATTTTATTTTGTTAAGAAAATTCTAAATTTTCAAATGTTTTACAAAAAAAATTTAAAAATCGTAGATTTTATTGGCTGTTTAATATATATACTAATAAAAAATTGCTAAGGTGTTTTTTATCAATATTTGCATTCATTATAATATTGATGTTAGCTGTTTCCAAAATATGAATTTTTACTGATTTGATTTTATTAAAAAAAAAAATTACTTCTACTCTACAATATGTACAAGTTCAGTATAAGAAATAAAATATAAAAACTGGACATTTAATAGATTTGAAACAACAAACATTAGTATCAATTTTTTTCTTTCTAATATTGTATAATATACTCATTCATATAATGTTTTATCTAAGCATATGTGTGTACCCAGTGTATATATGTTACATTTTGTTGAAAAGGATTTTGCTTTAAAGTGGAATATTAAAATTTCTTCCCTACATATATATTCTAGAACATTCGTATTTCAAAGCGCATACCATAGTTATTTTTGTATACTATAATAGTATATTCAGAAAGAGTTACACTATGTTAAAAAAGCTTTACTATATATTTTACAAAATATATAAATAATGTGATATCATGATATTATATATACAATCTAGTCTTTACGCTATGAATAATAATTCAGAATATAAGCTTTTCAAAATATGGTTTGGGGGATTTTAAAGCTCTTAAGACAAAATAGTTGAAGAGTTATCTTGTGTTTTTCTGTAAAATAATAACAAAATATATATTTCATACGAACAAAAAGGGCTGCTCTATATACTTCTATACATAAATATTTTCCAAATCAAAATTTTGTAATGTTTTACAATATACAACGTTTACTGCTTTATATATAGCAAAATAGCCTCGCTTATATTTAGACTTTTAGAGCTATAAATTTATGAACACTCTAACTAAACATTGAATATTCAATAATAAAAAAAATTTGGAAAAAAAACCAAAAACAGAGTTAATGAAAAACTGGTATACTGTTACAATATAATACCAGAAAGTTTATATTTTATATGTATTTTTTTGAAGAAGCGTTATTTTGTGTTTAAAATTTAATCAGGACAAATATAAATGTTTTAATCATCATGAGAAAAAAGGATTTATAAATCTGGATCTAAATAAATTGTAGAGTATATATAGAAGCTTTTCAAAATATTGTGTAGTAAATTATATATGTATATAGGAATTTTACTAAAATATGTCTACCAAGAATTTGAATAGATTAATATTATTTTATTTTTTCTGTATTTTATATAATAATGAAATATTTGTTTTTGTTCAGTAATTGGAAGTAGGTATCAAAGACAATTTAATTATATAGACATGTTCATTTTTCCATATGTCTTTACCATCAAATTTAATTTTACATATACCAACCGACATAGACTATTAAGATATGAATGTTTTTGGAAGCTTTTTATGCTATTATTTTGTTGTGTCGATATGTCTATAAGTAAATTGTCTTTGCTAGGTATATATATTTATCTTTTTTTACAGTTTTTGCAGACTAAATTCAGTTTCTTTGCATTTTCGAATTGAATGTTTTTCAACAATATTATTTTTGAAAACTTGAGATATCACCAAAGTTCACATTTGGTTTTTTTAATATTAAAAAATAACAAAAAAAAAAATTCAAAAAAACATTTCTTACACCCTCTTTCTATTTTTTTTATCAATGCCAGTAAACAAAATTATAACACATGCTATGTCGGTTTTAGAATTGAGAAATAATTAAAAAAAAGCTTGTTGAAGCTTTTGGGCGTTATGTCTTTAGGTGTTTTGTCATGCCAGCATTTGAATTTGTAAAAAAAAAATTTTTAACTAAAAATACTGTAAATAAAATAAAATTTGTTTTCTTTTATTCGTATTGGAGCTTTATACAGTTCTCATCTCCATAAACTGATAAAAATAGCCAATTTATTATTTATTATACAACAGTTCCTGGTATATAAATAAAATAAATATTATGTTTAAGCATATTATTCTGTTGCAATTAAAAAATAATTATAGAATTTAATTTTAATATTAAAAAAATACTTTATATTATAACAAACATTTATGCAATAAGCTAACTTTTTTAATTATTCCAACGACTCCTCACATCAAGTTGTTTCCTACAATTATACTAAAAATAAATTATTAAAATCATTAATTGGAACAAAATTAAGCACTCTATGTAATTTCCCGTTATTCACTTTATAATTATTAATAAAGTTTGTTCAAATGAGCCATATATAGAATATTTTCAATGTAAAATATTCTCAAAAATGTTTTTTTCGCTTGATTTTCCAGAACTAGGTTAGGTTTCCTGATGATTATTATAGAGCAAAAAATATACAAGCATACAGCTAACTATCTTTCTATGTTAAATTGATTACACTATACTCTACAAAATCGAACTTTTTTTTGTGATCCGTATGCCACTATTTTCTTCTAATGAAAATCACAAAAATGGAAAAACAAATTTTTTCAATAGATACAATTTCGAGATATGGTCGGAATTAGTTTTTGTCGGAGTTATCTTCACATATTAGACCATTTCTCGGAATAAAAATAAATAATAAAAGCAAGTTGTGAGTGAAAAAAATACGGGTTTTGCCCCATACTTCCTTTCTAGTAGGTCAAATCTTTTTTATTTGTTTTCAAATCAGTATAGATAATTTACATACTTTTCATTTGATACCAATCACCTCCTTCTTCACTTCTCTTTTCTAAAAAATAATATTTGATATAAAAATATGGGTTTTTACCTAACCCCTTCGCCCAACAAGATCGAATCGTTTCTAGTTCCATAAATTTAATCGAAAAATTAAATTTATGGAACTTTAAACAACTTTCATATGATACCAAATACTTACCGTGTGCCCCTTTTCTTCTTCCATAAAGAGCATTATTCCATAATCTTTAATCGACTTTAAACCCCTCCACTTCCGAAAGAGCGCGTTATTTCTTAAAGTAAGCATAAATTTGTTTTTGGTAGACATAGCTTTTTATTATACACTTGCAGTTCATCCTTAAATTTTTATTTAAAAATGTGAATAATATAAGCAAGAAATACCTATAAAGACAAGTAAAAAGTTGAATTTACAAAATCCGTAATTATACTTCGTGGTTTACTTATAGATTTATTTCAACTTAATTTTTTTTTCTTCTTAAAAGTCCTGTCTACACAAAAAAAAATTGATAAAATGGAAATTTTTTGCCGTTTTTAATTTTTTCTCGATAATTAATTAATTTTTTTTATAATTATTAAGAAAAATTCAAGTTTCTTCGACATATTTCTATCGAAAGTGCCGAAACAGCTGACCGGATCACCAAACTTATTTTAAAAAATGTGAAGTAATTTATTCACCTATAATTTAATGTCCAATTTACCGACATCGACTATTTCTATTCCGAGAAATGATCGAATATGTAAGATAACTCCGACAAAACTAATTTTTACCACATCTAATTGTAACTATAGAAAAATTTGTTTTCCATTTTTGTGATTTTCTGGCACAGTGGCACGTATACCATTCAAAATTATAAAAAAATAGTGGCATATGGATCACAAAACCCTTGTGGAGTAGTGTTATTATTTTAGTACCAAAAGTCCATCTGCTTCAGCTGTACTATGTACATTGTACATTGTACATACGATAGCGAAAAATTTAAAAGGAAATCTGGCCAAATAATAATTGAATGGCGGATTTTTTTTTAAATAAGCTTATTTAGTTTTATACTAAAAAAACCTAACAAGTAAAAAGACGGATTTATCGATGATATTGCCGAAAAATATCGATTTTTATTGATATATCAAACATCTCTGTATAGGTCCGTCGAGATGTTTAAAAATGTTGCAGAAGATCGGTCGCATATATGTTTCCTAAAATTAATTTCCCTGGGAAAGGACGTAAATAAGATATTTGTTATAAGTGTGTCAATATAGATTAGAATGCCAATAATTACTACAATTATTGACAATATAATCTATATACTATATCTGCTTAAATTTTCTATATAATAATTTAAATGTGTATAATGGTTCGGGGAATTAAGGTAAATGTTACCTCGCAAATTTTGCGATAAATTTTTTTTTATTTTTATAGCTGCTAAGTATATACCTAAATCCAATTTACTCGCGTGTTTTTTTGAATTTTTATTTCCAAGAAAGGATGCAATATAAAAAACTACATCAAGTCTATTTTATACTACAAGGGCCTTAAACTAAAAAATAAACAATTTTTTTGCTTATAATATGATCATAAACAAATTTAACACTATATTATACAGATGATACGACTATAGAGCAGTTAATAATATTGTAAAAATATATCGTCGGCCCAAATAACAAGTGTAGTAACTCTATTTTGTTCATTTGTCAAAAGAGCTGTTTAACGTTCTCTTCATATATCACTGCTTAAATTAGAAAATTAAAGTACTTTAACTTCGCTATTTTTCATCGCAGATTTACGGGAATTCAACAGATTACGTAGAATTTTATATTTATTCTCGTAGAATTATGCGATATTTAAAAAATATCGATATATATATCGATATCGAAAAATTTCGATATATAATATATAACAATATCGAAAAAACATCGATATTTTGTGGCTAACCTGTATAGTTGTTCGCAATAAAAAAATATCGAACGGAAATATATGAAAATACCGATATTTTGATGTTGAAAAAATATTGATATGGTATCGATATGGGATCGATATATCGATACATCTCCTGAAATATATATAACTACAAAGTTTGATAAATTAATTTATCATACTAGTCATTGGTACCTAATATATAAATACAAGGGTATAAACTATATATATTCCGAAAGGTCAGCTACAAAAAAATACAACTGTTTTAGAAAAGCTAGTTTTTTGATATTATGTAGAATTTGGGGTGTAGAGTAATAGCCCGCGATTCAGTCAGTCTGATTCGTTAGCGTTACCCCCCGGGATGGGTTCAAGTGGTACAAAAAACAGGTATGTTGCAACTGTTTTAGAAAAGCTGGAAATCTAGTTGCGAGCAGTGTTGTTCCTCTACGCGTAGACTTTAATTGTCTACACTTTAGTGTAGACAATGGCGTAGACAATACAAATTGGT
>JANSTW010025118.1:0-15439 GCA_027564275.1 Diadocidia ferruginosa | reverse complement strand
ACCGATTTCTGTAGCAATCGTAGTCTTTTTACATCCCCTAACGATTCCCTAACAAATTCCTGGGATACTAAAATAGTTTTATTTTATCTTGATTTTTCCATAAAAACTTCCCTCAAATAACAAACAAATCGGTTTAAAGTTTCTAGATTTTTTTTTAAACAACTTGCTCGACCGGAGCAATTAAATAGAATAATATAGAACCTTACAAATGGTACAAAACAAAAAAAATCATTTAAATTAAATAAATACCTTATAATATCCAATCTAAAATCCTTTTTATGCCATAAAATGCGCCTTCATTTGTAGTTATTTTTAGAAAAAAATTAGCCCGATCGGAGCTCTCCCTCCTATAGAAAAGTTAAAAAAAAACTTTAAAAATAAGTGCTCTTTTTGCTTCTGCTCGCCTGGTAGAAATAAAAAAAAATTGTGAAAGGACCAGTAGATTTTCGTTTAAGCTTCGCCTTATTAAGCTCTCTGTAAAGCTCAGGAGGCGAAGCTCCTCGCAATTTTTTTTTCGTAGAAGCCATACAAATGTTTTAAAAGCTTTAGCCAAAATTTAATTTAATTTTTCTATCAGGCGAGCAGAATAAAAAAGAGCAATTTGTTTTACTTTTATTAACTTTTCTATGGGAAGGAGTGCTCCGATCGAGGTAATCTAATGGTGTAGAGAAGTTTCAGGAATGTGCGTAATAAATGAGAGATTTAATAATTTTACGTGACAATTTCTGGTTTTTCTTACCATTCTTACATTAAATTAGTTTAAAATCTTACTTTTCCTCCCTCCATATTTAAAAAACCTTATGATGAGTTTTCTCTAAATTAAATAAAAACTCAACTTCCTTCGAATAAAAGTTAAATCTGACAAAAGATGCGCAAAAAATTGCAGTTTTTTAGATCAGATAGATATAGATTACCCGAAATGCTTCTTTCTAGAAAAAGTACCAATAAATAGTAAATAGATTTGATTTGTTAAGCGAAGAGCATTAGAATTTATTTACGCAACTCTCCACTGAAAATAAACCATAAAAAGGCTACTTAATTCAACTAATAAATATTTTAATGAGTTCATAGAATTTTTCTTATTTCCTATTTTTTTTATAATAATTAAATTTTTCTTTAACAATAAATTACAAAGATTGTATCTTAAACTCATGGTAATTGCATACTCTTTATTTAACTCGCCCTTTCCTGCATTATAATTATCGATAGTATTTTTCTCGCAATAATTCGGCATTATGCTGTTGTACCCAATAGTAGCCGGAGCAAACAGCAATTAGGGCTATTGGCACGATGACCGTTACAATAACTCCCAACGAAATTCCAGCCGTTCGGGCTGAATATTCTAGTTCACCTATAAGAGTTTTGAAAACAAAAAAATTATGAAATGTCCGTATTCATTCATCTATAATGTTTCTATGTGATAATTTAATAAGTTACGTTTAAGAGAGCGAAATTAATTTAAAAAAAGTAAATTCTTGGAGAACCATATTTCATATATATATAGTAAAGGGCGTACCATTACATTTGGCGCCCAACGGGGCCATATTAAAACAAATTATGAATCTTATAAGCAATGTAATAAAGAAAATAGAACAAGCAGAATTAAAAAGTATAAACAGAAAAAACGAAGGCATTATAATCGCGGTCATCAATCTACTATAAGGGCTGTAATAAAAAAATATATTTAATTATAAAATTAGTAAGATTTTTTTTTTTTTAATTTTTATTAAAATAAAAATGAATTTTACAAAAAAAAATTGTGACAAATATTTCATTTTTTTAGTATTGATTAATATTAATTTTAAAATTATAATTTAATTTAAAATATTTAATTATTATGAAGCATGGGAGTGTGATACATGTATGTTAAGTCATGGCGCGTGAAAAAATTATGTGGGAAATAAAACGTTATTAACTGAACTGCTCTGTAAAAATTCGGTGGAAATTTTTTTTGGTTTAAAATTAAAAATTTGTAAATTAAAAAATAATTTAATAATATTTAAATGTTAAAAATATTCCTCAAGAATTAGATTTTTTTGTAGTATTTCAAATTAAAAATTTTTAAATAAAAAAAAAAGAAAATGTTGATTCATTTTTTTAGAAATACAAAAAAAATTAAAATTAAAACTAAAATTTATTTTGAACTAAATATAAAATGGCGATAAAAATATTATTCTTAAATTCGATAAAAATGGATTAAATTTAAATGTTTAAACTTCTGTTGACTTTGTGTTGACTGGTCTCGGTAAACCAACATCTTGTTGGGGTGTTGGTGAGCCAGCCGATGTTGGCGAAACTGAACCTTCGCCAAAGAATGTGTTACTAGTGGGCAGAACGCGAATTGCACCACTTGGTGGCCGATTCATATAGGATTGTTGTGGTGGTGGCAGTTGCTGAGCTCCAAAACTACTATTACGGTCTAGGCCACTGAATGTAGGACTATAATCTGGACTAACCGGATCCATTAGGGGCGGTGGTGGTAAATTTGAACCTTCTTCTTCAATTGGTTGATATTCACCAATTCTTTGATTTCGTCTGCCCAATTGTTTTTGTGGTTCAGTATTTGGATTTTGATTTATATATTCAATTTCACTGGCCACCTTTGTTGGTGGAAATTCACTGCCATCCGACGAAGTTATGTCATTGTCATCATCAAGATCCCATTTCTTTTCTGGAAAATCAACATTTGGTTTTCCTTCTAATGGTTCATTTGTTCTATATACTTTATCATATGACCTACTTTTTTTAAGCGTGCTCTCATCATCACTTCCGATATTGCGAAGTGTTGCTCGAGAACCGGCTCTCGATCGCGGCAATGACATTTTCCAATTGGGGTCTTCTTTAAGAGCTTTTTTGCGATAACAATAGACAGCACAGACAATACATAATAGAATCGGTAACATGACCGCGATAATAATGCCTATTGCTATCCAAGCGGTACGACGAGAATAGAACACCTCGCCTAATAACAAGAGAAAACGTTCAGTTTTTATTCTTTTCGGACATAATGGCTAAGTACTTACGCATGCATTCGGTATAACCATAAACCGGTGGATCCCATTGACCTTCTGATGTACATGTTCGTCTCGGATCACCAACTAACACAAAACCTTCATTACATTCGAAGGACACTGTAGATCCCGGCACAAACAAGAAATTTGATTTTCTTCCAAAACGGGGTGTTTCCAGAACACCACACGAAAGGATTCGCCTAAACGTAAAAGATGTGTCACTACTAGCTATGGACTAAATTCCATTTCCTTACCTTTCATTTATCGTCCTAATATTTACAGCACTATCAAAGTAATTTTTCGTAAAATGAGCCATTTCTCGATCCAGTGACATACCGAAATCATATCGACATTGATAACTCTCACCACACAATTCTGTCGCCCGATTAATGTCCTCGCTACGATTTGGCGGCAAGAAATTCACCGGTTCGGGTATGAAATTCGGTACAAATGAAGCATTTGCATAGTAGCTTGCCGTACGCCCAAACTCTCTCGTAAACAACGCTTGACCGACACCAGGCAGTTCACGATCTGACAGCATCCCTATTTTTAAACAATAAAAATAATTATGATTTTTACAAATTAAATTAAATTCTTACAATTCATTGCAAAGTCCCGATGAATACTTTCGAAATTATTTAGATTAGCTTGAACGACTCGTCCATCGGGCAGTGTTAGGTCATCTGTTGCATCCCAACTCCAATTACCAAATAAACCACGTGTTTTATTCTAAATTAAGGAAATTAAAACATCTAATTGAAACTAAAAATTGTTCGCAACCTACAATGTATGTCCATGGACAATAAACTCGAGCTGTTAAAAATCCATTATTTTCAATAACCTCAACGCCAGCTCCCGAAGAAAACATAATAACCACCTCGGATTGATTGAGAATATAGCTTGGCGTGTAAACGGTAACACCTGATAAGTAGAAAATATATAAATCTAGGAATTTCTAGAAATTTAAAATTAACTTACCGAAGAAACTTTGATACTTTAAACTTGGACGATCAAAATAGATTCTTCGTCCATCGGCAAAAACATCCAAACGATAACGCCATTGTGCATGCTTCGGGCGTACTCTTACTTCAATAACTGTCGTGTCATTGCCACGAGCAGCAACTGACGTTAATTGTGTGGCCATAACTTGTCCATGAATATTATTATTTACTTGTTCAAATCTTCCTTGCACTTCTAACCGTAAGCTCGGTTGATCCACACGAACCAACACAAATTCACCCTTTCCATTAAATGTGTAATGCAAATTGTCAAAGGTCACAATATGTGGATCGCCAAATACTGAACCAACAGCCGGTGATTGATACGAAACACAATCTTGTGTTGGACGACGCTCAAAACGGAACGTTTCACATCCAACGGCTTGTTCACTTTGCCAGAAACAACATGAATAGTATGGCCTTACATCATTGAACCATGTCGACAATGTCGGAACTTTATTAGCTTCGTTCCAGGGCATTTGACCAATATTATGATTTCTTCTTGGTCGAGATCCCCACATTTGATCGTAGGACATCATTAAAAATCCATTACGATCGTAGCAACATTGTTGTTCGGCACCTTGATGATTCGGTTGACCGGATCGTACACAATGTATGGCTCCCTTATGATGCAAACATGTTGGGTTATAATCACGATCACATTCGAAATCGGGCATGTAACGTCCTTTATCGTAGGTGGCATGATCCATGGTGCATGGACAAAGTGATATGTCAGCAGCGAAATTCCGTAAAAATCGATCGGTACGTAACCAATTCTCGCATAAAGCCCTTGGCCAATTTCTGCCGTGAATCCGTTCCCATTGTGGACCAAAATACCAAGCCAATGGAATCGGTTTGGACCAGAGAAGTCTGTAAAGGAACGAAATAGTAAAAACTTTAAAAATAATTTAAAATTTAATTTGAAGTTTTACAGTTTTACGTTAAAAAAAAAGACAAGATCATATGAAACTCTGGCAC
Organism: Diadocidia ferruginosa; assembly: GCA_027564275.1. Classification (NCBI taxonomy): domain Eukaryota; kingdom Metazoa; phylum Arthropoda; class Insecta; order Diptera; family Diadocidiidae; genus Diadocidia; species Diadocidia ferruginosa. Next base: position 10,452 of record JANSTW010025118.1, on the reverse strand, counting down.
CGTAACATTAGCGTGCCACGTCATAACTCGAAATACATTTACATAATTAACTTCCTCAGATGCCAAAACTTAGCTTTTATAAATCTTAAAAGGATCAATTTAACTTTTTCTTTGAATAATTGTTCGTTTGCAAGTTATGTCACTGCGCGCTAATGTCGCGGTGCGGAAACTCTATAGCTTTAATGAGATTATAAAAATCACATCCATTTTTCAAATTAATTCTGTTTTGGGAGAAATGTAAAATATACTCACGGACTAATTCTAATCCCAGCAAAATTATCCGGATTTGTTAGATTTATTTGCAAGAAACCAAATTGCATATCAACATGCTGACGATTATCGCGAAGGCGGTAATTGGCCGGTGCTATGATATATTCTCCAGTGTTGGTAATGCCCGTTTCAATCATATCGATGTATTGTAGTTGTGGTCTAAGTTAAAAAGGACAAATTTTAAAAACAAACACTAAACATATTTATTTAAAATTTACTCAATCGTTGATTCTCGATAACCCCACAACGAAATACTAATGCCCGCAGCAAGGTTTGACGTTAAATTGAAACGATTCCATGAAATCGCTATTTCTGACGGATCTTTTTGATAGATATTTGAGTTTTGGAAGAAGATTTTATCTATTGCGGTAGCAGGTGTTTCTATTAAAGGATAAATTTTGATTATTTTTTAAATTTAAATCGAAAATTTGCATCCGCATCATACCAACAAAATATTTTCCTCTCCATTTGAAATTTTCCGTTCCAATGGAAATCTCGAAACGTACATAGCCCTGAGCAAACATTGCCGGCTGTACGCAAATAGCACGATTTCGATCGACCACATGCCCTATAACATCGGAAGTATCAAATTTACATAGAACTCGATCTTTTGGATTAAAGCATGGTCCGGTAATGTTAACAACTGTTCCGCCCAACATATTTCCTGATTCAGGTGCAAAAACCAAAGGTAAATGAGCAGCATCTGTATGGATAGTTGAAAATTTAATTAAAATTCTTCACATTTCTCTGTATATAATTTCTTCAATATTTTACCAATATCCTTATTGCACGTTCCCAACATTATTCTTTCATCGATACGAAATATATGACGACCTGGAAAACCATTAGCCCAACCTCTTCCGGTTAAATCACGCAATACGGACGCCTGACTGTACGGTTTATACTCATAAGCTTGTGTCCCATTTCCGGCATTGAATCCAATCTATTTATAAAAATAACACACGAAATTATTAACAATACAAAAGGAAGAACAATGTAATATATGTGACGTTGTTTACCAGGACCAGATTAATCTTATAATCTCAATTTCTGTTTACTTGGAAAATTTATAACATTGAGGAAATTTTTCGGACATTTCATATTACTGAAAAATGTATTCTTATCAACCGTGTTTATATGAAAACTTGAATACATCAGATGTTCGGTCAAAGATTCGATACTTACGAAAGAAATTTTCTCCGACAGCTTATTTCAAAATCAACCAGTCAGGATGAGAGGAAACGCGATCTGATTTGTTGATTTTGACATTAGGCTGCTGAAAAAAAATTTCAGCTTGGACTCTAAATCTGCCTTTATTTCATAATAAAGTTTTTCTTTAAATTTTTTTAGAGCAATATTCCGGATGAAGTTTTAACCCAGAAAGCTCATGATTGTTTCACTTTTTTACGTGTGGAGTTCTTCAGTTACAAAAAAACCTACAGGAAACAATTTTAGTGTCACATTTTATTATACAATAAACCTCGAATCTTTGACCGGATGTCAAATATATTCAAATTTAGTTAAAAAATTTAGAATTTTTTAAATACAGATTGTCTAAAATTTCTAATATTTTGATCCACATGATAATTTTACAAGCCTGAGCTTTTAGATGAAAAAATACTTTTGAGGCCCTGACCGATAAAATATAGAACAATCGGGACCTGCATTTCGCTGTCGTCGTTGACATAATATATTTGTTCTACATTTTTCTTTGCAGCAAAATAAAATGAAAAATATTCGAAAGAAAAAACGTGAACATATTTATATTATCGTTTTTTATCTTTTTCCAGCTTTCATATCCATTTTTTTGCTTTTATTTAAAGCTTTTCGGATTATTTTTATTATATTTTTATATATAAATACTTACATATGCTGGTACACCACCTTCTCCGCCCGTCGTATCACCACCGGCTTCCGTATGCGATGACCAATTAATATTAATATAATTAAAAATGGCATAAGTGTATACTTCGTCTGTGGCCAGGACCATTTGAAAGGAATTTGTCTGTAAAATTTTAATTAAAGAAAATGTAGAATTTTTAAAATAAAATATAAAAAAATATTTTTATTATTAAAGTAAAGCTTTTTGGTTGCAATATATTTATTCTTGTTTGTATTCAGCAAAATAATTTTAAGTAAATTCAAATAATTAAATTATTAACTTATTTTTTTTTTTTAAATGATATAAAAAATTGGATTATATCCTTCCCTTTTCCGAATTATTTTCGAATAACTCCTTCATCACAGGTGATAATTTAATTTAATCTGAGAGCTATCAACCTATATGGTACTGATGACGACAGTATACTAGAAATAATTCGAATGAACAAGGACGGAACCTAATAGGATTTATTATCAAAACAAAGAATATATTGAATTATTAAATAATTTAACATATTCTGAAGCTTGGATGATGAAAAACATAATAATAATATTTATTTATATAAATAATATAGATGAATTAATTTTATTTAAAATAAAACTGGTACCTATATTTTATATTTATTCTATTTAGATCTATTATTAAAATTAATTGTCTGAAATTCGTTCTCGCAAAACAAATAGAGGAATAAATATTTATATTGATATCGTTATAATATATACAGGTTTATTAAAATAAAAAAATTATACACATAAAATACCCAACTTATCAAATAAAATATATTCATATATATTTAAAAAATCATTTTTAAAAACAGAAAAAACTCACTTAACAACTTTAAAATAAAAAATTTTCCATAAAGGATTAAAACGAAAAAAATAATAATAATAAACATTTCGTCAGATCAATAAGCCAAAAAAATTAAATATAGAAAAATATGCACATAATTATTATATATAAAATTTCAATAATTCAATATTTTTGTTTATTATTTTTATTTTATATTGTATAATCTCGCCTAAATAATTAAAAAAAAATATTAATAAAAAAATTGAATATTTTAATCGCCCATATATAACACAAACCGCACCAGCTTATAACCACCCACCGCTGCACAAAAAACGAATGTTGCATTGGACCAAAGCCAGAGATGTAAAATATACCATAAATGAAACATAAGAAGCGCAATAGAAATGCAGCCAGAAAAACATTTTTTTATTGGAAAAAAACTAAAATAACCAAAAACATTTGGAACAATATCAAAAATTCGAATCAAATGAACAACAATATAATAACATGCGGCCAAATTATTCCACGTGATGTACACGTTCATGTATATATAGAACGAAATATTTGTATAATGGAAACAAATGACTGTAAAGCTTATTTGGGCGAAAAAAGCGCCAACATAGCAGCAGCAACTGCAGAAAAACGAATGATGTGATGGAAAAACTATGGAGAATATTGTGTAATAAATTTAAATCGATTGAAACGACCATAGTAAACACAATTTTTTGGCTATTGATGAACATAGGCTATATACGGGGTGTATGCCAAAGGTATACGTGCAAAATTGTCAAGGAGTTATGCTAGATGCACAAAAAATTCAGTTTTTTTCTAATAAGCAACTTGTGCCCATTTATTATTATTTTTACCCTTTTTAGTAAGACAAAAAAAATTCCTTATATATTTTTTAAAGGCTCACCGGCCGAAGCCAAAAAAGAGCGATCCAGTAGCGTCTACAACTGCACACCACTTTCGTGGAGGAAGTTATGTATAGACAATAAAGCATCAGAAGCATCTAACGTACACTGAGAAACTGACGGCACCGACCAATATACTGTTGCAGATACAGCAGAACGAATAAGGCAATGATGTAACGTGTGCAGCAGTATTTGTTGTTGTCTGTTGTGGTTACCAAAAATGCTGCGCACACAACATCATTATACGATCGGTGCCAAAATAATCGAATTTGGTATGATATACAGCAAATTTTATATGGCAGTATGTATTGTGTACATACGTAGATTCTCAGAGTATAGTACTCAATTTCAACAATTTACAAAACATTTTATCGAGTGTGGACAAATTCAAAATTTTATCTATTGGCATAATCCATTTTTTTAATATATTATATTAACGTATTAAAACTTTAATCGGGATTAATTTTACATGTTTAAGTGAAGCAATAGTATGAAGATACAAATTCAAATTGTTGTAATTGTTTTATTTAGTTTTGTAAACAGCGAACTAATTATTCCAAAAGAAAATACATTTTTCACAGGAAAAGGGAAACAATTTTATGGTTTCCGTGGCATACGATATGCGGAACCGGCCGTTGGTTCTCTTCGATTTAAAGTACGTAAAAGATATAATATCTAAGTAATGCTTAAAATTATATTTAATTTTAGGATCCAGTTCCATATAAGCCAATGTGGACAGAATTGAATATACAAAATACATCGAAAGATGGAAATCGATGTCCGTCTGCTGGGTCAACATTACCGAACGAAGATTGCTTATTCTTAAATGTTTACACACAAAATTTGAATCAGTCGCGTCCGGTAATTGTTTACATACATGCGGGTGGCTTTTATTTGGGATCGGGTAATTCTGATGTGACTGGTCCACATTTGTTGATGGAAGAAGAAATCGTGTTGGTAACATTTAATTATCGATTGGGATTTTTCGGTTTTACGAGTACTGGATCGAATATAGCGCCCGGTAATGCTGGTCTAAAAGATCAAGTAATGGTTCTAAGATGGATTCGAAATAATGTTCATTATTTTGGTGGTAATCCCAATTGTGTTACACTAATGGGAACCAGTGCTGGTGCAATGAGTGTCGCTTTGCACATGGTATCACCAATGTCTGTCAGTCTTTTTCATCGGGCTATTATTTCTAGTGGAGGAATCATACCACAACTTAAACTGCAAAGAGATCAATTAAATCTGCTACAAAGACATGCTAACTTGGTCGAATGCCAGACCGATGATTGGTTTTCTTGTTTAAATAACACAAACACTTCAACATTGTCCAGTAAAATGAGGTCAATGTTTGAATTTGGTCATGATAATCCGATATTTTTGTGGCTTCCGGTCATTGAAAATGATTTTGGTCAAGAAAGATTTTTAACCGAAGATCCGTTCGATTTGATTAGGGGCGGAAAATTTTCGAAAATTTCTATTCTCACTGGTGTAACTGCAAATGAATTGGGCACATCAGCTTATGATGTGTTAAGAATGGACGAATTAAGAAGAAGATGGGAAAATCAATTTTCGAAGGTTGCACCAATATGTTTACACTATGAACGAGATTCAGCAAAGTCGCTGGAAATTAGTCAAAAAATTTATGAATTTTACGGTGGAAACGACTATACGTTTGAGCAGTTAAACAATGTAAGAATATGGAAACGTTATATTAAGTTATTTTTCTTAGTGCTTTTCAGATGCAATTATAAATTTTGGTGTTCATCATTTGGCTCGACTGATCGCAAAAGATGTTTTCTATTATAAATTTAATTATCGAGGAAAGGCAAGTAATTTTCCCCGTGCAATAGATGATGGCCTAACTGAGAAACTACATAACATCTCAACAAAATCACTGAAGATTGTTGAACACTGTGATGATTTGCAATATATTTTTTCATCGAACCCCGAACGCATCACAGACACTTCAGATGCCATAATGACAGTTAAACTGACAAACTTGTTGGCAAATTTTGCGAAAAATGGGTAAATAAATAGAAAACGATTTGAAATTTGTAAAAAAAAATATTTTCTGTTATAGAATTCCGACCTTGGATTTAGATGAACATTTTGAGTGGCCATCATTTACGGTGAACGAAAGTTATGTTCGAATTGATAAAACGATTGAGGTGGCAAATGTTCCATTTGAACGATACGATTTTTGGAAGTCTCTGCTAAACTTAACGGGTTAAAATATTATTTAATAATATAATATAAAATGCTGATTTAATTCATATAGTGTAAACAATTATAAAAAACGAAATAAAACGCTAGTTTTTTTTAATTCCTAATATACTATCATCATCGTCACCTTTACTCCAAAGCAAGGGAGCTTAGGCACTATTTTACCTTTTTTTCGAACTAATACCATGGTTTTCATAAAAGATGATAGCCCAGTTGTGAAAAAATTCCCCGGTCAAACTGAGTCGCGAGCTAACGACCTCTTGAGTTTATATATACGAGCAGAAATGTTACCCACTGCTCCATACTGCGCTGGCAAATTATTTTATAATCATAGCCGACAGTAGCGAGCTGTTGTAATAATAAGTGATTTCCTAATGCCAGCACTATAAGTGGCAATAAAATATACTCAATACAATTGGAGATGAGTTGGTTTTTAAGACACATATTCTTTTAATTATTTGGCTGAACTGCAGTATATAGCGAATATGCTCCAAAAAGGACCCCACCCTTTCCAACCTGCAAAGGGTCATCCTCCGACCAAAAAATTATACTATGTCTTTTGGGGGAACCCCCCTTTCGGCAGGGGGGTTAAAGTTTGTATGTAAAAGTTTTAAAATGCAATATTATGATGTAAGAATAGGCAAATTAAATTTTGTAGTATTGTGAACTTATGGGGGTAAACTACCTATTTTAAAATAAGTATGAAAAATATCAAAAATACATTTTTGTATGGATTATGTGTATTCAAATGAAAGGTCTTGTCAAAAGCTATAATTTTAGTTCTAAAGGTTTTAGTCTATCGTTCCCCCTTCTGCCCGCAGACAGGCAAATCACATTTTCCTTCTAAGAAATTCTTTTAACCCTGCCTGGAGGCTGATGGGAGAACGATGGATTACAACTCTTAGAACTAAAGGTGCAGCCCTTGTCAAGACCTTTCATTTGAATACATACAACCCCTATAAATATGTATATTTCAATATTTTTCATAATAAAGTCAAACCTCTCCCCATTAAGTTCAAACTACAAAAAACTTTAATTTACCTACTCTTCCATTCTGTATAGGTGTGGAATCAAAATAGTGCATTTTAAACTTTTACATACAAACTTTAAACCCCTTGCAGAAAGGGGGAGGCTTCCCCTAAAAGTCATAGTATTTTTTTTGTCGGGGGGTGACCCTTTACTGTATATAGGGGTGAGGTCTTATTTGGAACATATTCGCTATACTGCAGATTCGCCAATTATTTTATTTTCCTCGGCACTATCGCCACAGATGGTCGATACGTTTTAATAATTAAATTAAAGAGTTCCATAAACTTTTACAATTTTCTTTTCACTTTCGTTTTTCCATATTATACCGATATCATTACGGATAGAGTTTAGTGTCTTTCAAATTAAAAATCAATTATTCATTACTTAGGTACGGTATTACTATAAATATTATAATAATATGCAAAGTTCAACAGAGAATTAAGGATATTTTGAATGAAATAAATACATTTTTTATATTATACCAACATAATATTATTATAGAATGGGCATTAAAGAAACTTAATTTTTTTTAATCGCTTTGTTATTACAATGATTCATATTATTTATTTGACTAAGTGCCGCCTATCCATTTGTTTAATTAAATTGGTACAGGATATATTGTCCTGTTTTTTTCAAATTATTGTTTGTTTTTTTTTAAGTGATAGAGTGCATTTATTTTTTGTATTTCAACACTATCTCAAAATAAAAATTACTTCATTGCGTAAACTACATGTCATTTCTGGAGAGCAATCTTCGTCAGCAGCACAAAGGCTGGATAACATCATTACACTCAATAATCATATGGTTCGAAACATTATTGAAATACCTTATATAAATTATGCCTGCCATTGCAGTGCAAGCGAATAATATATATTTTGCAAATGGGTCAGTTGGGTTAGATAAATCATACGAAGTACCTATACACGCTCAGACTACTGCATCAGATGTCGTTTCGCATCTCATGTTGGTAGCAAACCCATGTAGTTTAAAGAAACTTAATATCATATATAAATAATATCATCGTTTTGTAACTGTTTACAATATTTTACAAAACTTAAGATCATATTCCTAAATTTAATTAACTAATTGGCAACATTCTTTGTTTGGGTGATGGGGGAATGAGGGTGATTGTGAAATAATGATGATTGTTTGCTATATAATATCAAGAATTTTGCTTTTTATAGGGAATTTTTACAAGGAATCTGAGTATAAATATGGAAATAACATCAATTACACAAAGAAATAGAAAGTTCTAGATGAGATACGATTTTAAAATTTTGTAGAGATTTCTTAAATTAATTATGTCCTGTAGCTATTAAATTAATTAACTATGATAAAATTGAAAACTTATCCACTGCGGACTATCCTATATTGCTTAAACATCGAAATTTTCCTAATAGATTTATCCGCACTATATACATACAATTTTCTTATAACTATTCTAATTTTCTTTATTTCTGCATAATTTTATGTGTAGTATATTCTTTTCAAATAGATTCACTTTCTATTTAGTATATGAACACTACTTTTATTTATAGAATTCATTTACATATTTTATATGTACAGAAAACCTATTTTCAAACTAAATAACTTTTACTTTTCTTTTCAATTTAAAAATAACTTTCAATAGAAAATGTGGTTGTTTTTGTCGTTAATAAAGCTAACGGCGATCAAATTCATATTTTCCATATTTATTGTAATAAATCGGTAAGTGCATCACTTAAATATTCAATTGTCAATGATAAAGTCTAATGGAATCACATAGAGAAAAAAATTATTGACAGCGGTGGGATTCGAACCCACGCCTCCGAAGAGACTGGTGCCTTAAACCAGCGCCTTAGACCGCTCGGCCACGCTATCGATACATTTTTATCTTAATTAAAATTATTCAACGTTTTCGTTTATTTACTACAAAGTTTGAATTAGCATAATATAATTTAAAACAATTAAATTAATTAAAATAGTTGTTATTAAATAAATTGAAATAATTATTCATAAAAAAATGTTAATATATGGACATATGGCGAAGATATTTCTGTTATTTGAACAATTAATAATAATTACAAGTATATGCTTAACTCCAGTGGCGAGCGGTGGATTTTTTTAGTGAGGCAGTATCACATACACACTATAAATAATAATTTATCGTCTAATATATGGACAATATACATCATCAGATCTTTAGATTTCCAAAATTTTTAAGAGCTTAGCGATCTTAATTAAATTTATTAATTTAATTTGAAAAACCGTTTAATTTTAAATATTTTAAAATTTGTTTATTTGCTTGATCAGATATAGTAAATAAATTACAAATATAAAAATATCACTAAAACATAGTTAGTTTAAACAGACCCTTTATAACAGTTTAAAGGGCATAGTAATTTAGTAACATACTTTTGCAGACTATATAAAGATTTTGAATATGAAGAAAGAGTTCATTAGATTAAAGGTTTCGAACTACACTAAGCACAGCTTTCTGCCTTTATTTTTGAACTATAAAGAGTGAAACTATGCCCTTTAGAGAATTTAATAAAGAATAAAAATATTAAAGCAAAATTCAGCAAATCATGAATTTAGTCGATTGACTTTCGTAAAAATTAAAACGAGTTTGATGAACAAAAGAGATCTCAATATAATTCATATTTTTCAGATTTAAATCAAAGTTGATTATATTAAAAAAATCTGATCCAGGAATTAAATTTTGAAAGATATTTTCTTGATTTAAACGAGGTTTGGTTCCTTATATTTAGCTTAGCCAGCTGGCTTTAGACCGCTCGCCACTGCTTAAATCTATATAGCATCAAATGCTGAATATATCGGTATATTTGAAAATAATTTGGAAGCAGTATTTGAATTAAATAGTGTATTTAGGCAGGGTCGCGGTTATTCCATTGAACACAACTCTCACATCTTACCGAAGGCGTAGTAACTGTACTAATTTTATATAATTGAGACAGAAAGTTACATAAATAATGTGGAAATATACATCAAATAAACCATATGTAAACACAGAAATCAAACAATACAACTATGCAAGTTGAGAATAGCTTTGCTTTGAATTAGACCGATTAACCTGTTTTAAAATATTAACCTATTTCAAATCAACGGTCGAAAAAAGTAAAATTATTCGTAATAGTGCAGGGCTCGCAATACACGGAGGGACAAAATGGGATTTTATTTACATATTTTTGATGCCTATGAATATTACTTCATCATCATCATCACTGTATATATAAAAAGTTATTATTAATTTTATAAATATTAATATTCAACCTGAAGTTATTTTCAAATAAAGAAATCGGTCGGTTGCATAGTTGTATTGTTTGATTTCTGTGTGCT
>JANSTW010025007.1:0-15439 GCA_027564275.1 Diadocidia ferruginosa | reverse complement strand
TGAGCTCTCCGGTACAAGAGTTTTACATGAGCTTAGTTGACAAAATAACAATATTTATAAAAATGTTTTACGCTTAATTCTGAGTTTTATTCATTGTTAACTTACTATAAAAAAATGCTAAAACAAAAGTCTATTAGTTTAGAAGTTATTTGAGTTCCCCCGTACCTTTACCTTAGTAGTGGGCCGAGCGCTGGGAAAAAATGATTATTTTTTTTTATTTCTTAAATAAAAATTCTCACTTTTTTTGCCTATTAGAAATCATAGTTTTCAGTTTTCAAATTCTTCATACACCATCAATCACTCCTAATATCCATATACATATGTATTATGCGTTACCGAAAAAAATCGTGACATATATATACATTTTATCGCCACGATATGAAACGATGGGCACACAGCTTTAAACTTTTATAGTTTAGCTAATGCAATTTTATTATTTATTATTTATTGAAAGTAAAGAAGAAAGATTTGTTTTGTATATGTTACTTCGTTCACAATTCAGTGATTTTCGAGTATATACGATTGCGGTCTTGAATATGTTTTATACCCCTGATGTATCAGAATTGTATAGTGTTAAAGTACAACGACTGCGCTCTATAACTGACATCATTACTTCTTTAGTTACAGTCAGAAGAAGACATTGTGGAAAACGAGTCGTGTTTTATATTTTCAATCCGTGTACGGCGTTTTTTTTAAATAGTTTTAACAAGAAACTTATTTTTTTTAATAAGTACAAACGAATTCGATTTTTTTTTTAATTAATTGAAGAAAGTTTGTTTGAAAAATCATTATTGTTGATATAGTATTTCACCCGGAAGAGTTGTGATTCTATAGAGTGCTATCGATAATATTTTGAATTATATTTTAACAATAATTGCGCATTGTTAATGTTTTTATATTAAATTATAATCGTACCGAATTAATAAAATTATTAGTGAACGTAAAACTAATTGTTTATAAAAAATTATTAATAATATTGCAATCAAAAGGATTATACACATTTTTCTAAAGTAAGTAAAAAACCTGCACCCCCTGGCCAGAATAAATTGCGAATTTCATTATGTTAAATTATATTAGCTAGCAATTTATAATTTGATATGCGCACATGAAATTGTGAGAAATTCTTTGTGAAGCAAATGTTCTGACTAATTTAAATAAAAAATTGTAATATGAATAATAATTTTTATCTAAATTTATGCAAAAAATTCAAAAGATCTCTCTAATACATATGTAATAATTTATCATACTTATTTAAAAAGGACCTACCTTGTAAAGTGGCATTTAAATAATAATCCTACATGAGAGATACTGCATGTTTTATACACATTAACATTTACGATACATACAAAAATTTGTTCAAAATATTGTATAAGGTGTGGCTGTAATGGCAGGCTAAATAAAGGATGTATAGAATAAAGCATCCCAGTATTATATACCTATATAAGCTAAATTATTTGATTTGTATTTTTGATAAATCTATAAATGATTATATGGTTTGTTCAAATTGAATTGAAAAAGAACAATGTCAATCTAATATTAAGCAATTAACGACTAATGGAATAATGTCATTCAGTAGTAAAACTAAGGACTTTCTTTTATACAAAAAATATATTTATAGAATCAATAATGCCGGCTAGACGGTGCATTACCGGTACGAATTTATATTTATACATACGTATTATGTATAACATATTTTGGAACGTATTTTGTGTACATATAAAACATTGGAAATATACTTTTTATGTATAAAAATAAAAGAAATAAATTTATATGCGTTGAATAGGTATTTAGGGAAAGGAAATTTAATATTTTGTATATATTCAAATTATACGATGGAGTACATTACAAATACGTTGAAGGAAGTTGCGTAAATTAGTTTTTTTAACCGTGACTAATAAAGGAATATTTAAACGAATTCAATGACGATCATTTATTCACCTTTTCTTAAACATATCCTTTTTAATTCAATAACATTTGATTTTTTTGTTACAATTTAAAAAAACAAATGTTTCTTTAAATTAAGAATCTATCGTATATACTCACGTCTCACACATAACCTGATGTAGTTGATCAACATTCGAAAAACGTAATTATAGTAAAAAACCAACCAAAAAGGGTATAAATGTTCTTAAGTCCAGCCACCACTAGTCTCCAGCCACATACAATACTAAAAACGCTGTAAATAGTGCAATTCACTAAGTATTTTTTTTTAATTTAAATTATAGTTCATACTTTCTGCCCTTTCGATACCAATCGTTAAAAGTAGTTAAACCAAAACCAAATCGCCAAAAAATGCCTTTTCCTGTTTGTGTTATATCTAAGAAATGTTGCTTTTACAATTTTTTTGTTAGTGATAGAGATTACATTTAGAATGACAAAACAAGATGTTTCCTTTTTTATGTATATTTTTATTATTATTGCTGTTTATTTGGGTTCAATAAATAAAAAAAAATTAAAAAAATAATTTTCTTTTGAGGCAAAAAGGGGAGGCTGGCAACTGGAACGCACATTGTGTACAACATCCAGTGCCCAGCCTACCCGGCGAGATGTCTTGAGGGTCGATACTACAATATTATATTTTTTGACTTGCAAAAAAATATATACCTAATTCGCATTTATCTTTAAAAAAAAATTAACTCGAGATGAGTAATTCCTACCATACCAAGTTTTCTTTATAATTTACTACTACACCAATGAAAATGGTAAATTTTTATCGTAATTATGCTATTTGATTTAAAAACAAATCATTTATTTAACATGGCTATGGATATTGGTACAGAAGCATGTTGGAGACTGGTTCAGGTATGCTGAGGACTGGAAATAATGCAATTGATTTATATTTTTCCTTATTACAGATTAAAGGAAATATATTTTTGTGTTTCTTTTCATTATTTGAAAAGCTTATAAAATTCCAAGTCTTATAAATAAATTCAAACATTTATCTTAGATAACTAGTCAAATTTACCCTATATACAGTACGTATTACATAAAATTAGGTTCGGGTTACAGGTTCTTATAAATGTATATGAAGACAAAACAATCTTCAAGTGTATAATATATAGTATCCTTCACTGAAAATCTCTAGATTCTCTGTTTTCTCTACCGAGAGTAATGTTTCAGTTACAGACATAATCATTTTTAAAGTATTTTTCGACATTATATATAATGCTGTCATTACACAAAAGTTAAAAGTAAATTTGACTGAAAAACTGTTGACATTACCGATTTTAAAAAACTGTTGACATTACAGACTTGACGGTCATTTACACAGTATATAATATCTAAGATTATCTTAAAATATTTGCTAGAGCAGTAGATTACTAAAATGAATACGACCCAATTTATTAATTTCTTAATAAATATTAATTAAATATTTACAGCATTTCATGTAAATATTTACAGTTCTTTTTTGTTTAATTAGTTATGAGGTGGAATAATTAAAAATATTTAATTAATTTAACGAAAATATTGAATATTTGTAGCTTCAATATCTTTTTAAATAAAAATCTTTATCAAGACCCCCTATAGAGTTTTGCTAAAACGAATAATTTAAAAAAAAATTATTCTTAAATAGGAATCTTTTGATTGTATAATTGTATTAAGTTTTATTTTATTTTGTAGAGAACTCAGGATTTCATCTCAAAGGCGCGACATCTAGACTTAAATTAACAAAAAAAAAATTAGAGGCTATTTTAATATTTTTATTACACAACTTTTTCGCTCTATTTTATTTGAAATTTCGAATATTTACATATTTCGACCCATCCTAATATGTATATTGAATAGTAAATATAACTTTGTTTTCGTTTTTTATAAATGTTTCACCGCAGCATATCAAATTTGAAACACATGCCGATAACGAAAAATTTAAATTATTCATAATAGTAATATTATAGTGTTATCTGAAATAATCAATTTTTTTAAATCATTTGTACTAAAATAGAGCATATGAGCGAAATATTTTACATTATTCCTACAAAAATTTAATTAAAAAAAAACGATTTATTTTATAATATAATTGTATTAATATTGTTCTAAATTTATGAATCATGATTATTTAATTTTGAATCATGATTATTTATCCATTATGAACGTGGGCCGGTGGTCTATAAGTAGTATACTTAGTGCATTTTTATTGAAATAATAGATCCCTTTCCCCAACGACCGCTTGTCCGATTATTCAAGTTTTAAAAAATGTTATTGTGTTCCGAAAAATGTTCTACAAAAAACAAGATGAAGGACGGTTTTTGGGCTAACAACTGATGTTCCGGGATTGGGATTTTTGGTAGTTTTTCATATATGTTATGCAAAATAACATTTTAAACATATTTTGAAAGACTCATTTTATAATTTTTTTTTTAAATTATAGCAGTACCTTTATACCAACGACTATATATAGCGATATCATATCTTCCGTCAAATGTACTGAATTTTGTGTATTTTGTTGTATGTTCTTCGTGCGAACGCAAACTTAACACAAAGTTAACATATATATCGCGAAATATGTGCTCAAAATCGGCCTCCTGATTTAGTTTATGTTATTACCTTGAAAGTTCAAAACTGTAATATTTATTTTTTTATATTTCAAAATGTTATTAAAAATCAATTTATTTCATATATACATAAAGATATCATCTTCTATATACTATAAAATCCAGTTGAATTTGTGTACATAGTTATATATAGAATAGAATTTTCATCAATATAAATTATGTAATATGAACGTTTGAAAATTTCCAATACAACAGTTTCCATATATAACTAGAACAAACTATTTCGCAAAACAGTTTTAAACTTGTGCACTAGAATCATAGTTTTGTATAGAGCGTGCTTAACCTATATGCTACACCAGACCAATTTGTTCCGCAACTTGTTTCCTTTAAGCTGTATATAGATATAGCTTGGTCCATGAAGTAAACAATTTAAATTTAGTTTATTATATCTGTGTTTATTCAAATTTGTAGTTTTTAGTCTTTACGCTAATATATATATATATATATAATTTGACCGATTTTTCAATAAAATTACTTTCACAAAAAGTTCGAGACAAACATTTAACAATTTTATATCAACATCGGTCAAACTTTTTGATATATATTAGTGTAAAGACCTGAAACTACAAGTTCAAAGATCCCTACAAATAAATATTTAAACAAATACTTTGTGAATCAAGCTGAAGGAGCATAAGAAACAGTTGCGCAACGATAGTTGCTCTGGTGTAGCACATAGGTTATATATATATATATATATGAAAGCTTTATAAAGTACTCTATATAGATACGATATGTAAAAAATTTGTTCAACTAAACTAAAAAAAAGCAATTAATCTTTCTGTATATTGAATATTTATGTAACTTTATATAGCTCTACCATAAAGTCATCTGTATATAGGTACATATAGAGATAAAATATCTCCAATTACAGGATATTTTCCAATTAATTTTCTCATTTTTTTTATGTATTTTAATGCAAACAAAAAAAAATAACTATCTACTACTTATAGATACATGAAAAAGTATATATTTTTTTGCTAAAATATGTATATTTTTTTTTGTAGGTATTATTATGACAAAAACATTATGACAAAAGTACATGGAAAAAGATATGCCTACAAATTTGACTTTCAAGGATTAGCCGCAGCGACGCAACCGGCTGCCAGCGATCCAGCGTATAAATATCAAAGTGATTTATTTATGACATCGCCATATCATCACGGAGCCAAATTGACATCGTTTATGAGTCCGCATCATAGTATGTCATCGTCATCAGGTAACCATTATTTAAGTATGTACAATAATCGAAACCCGGCAAAATTCAACGAAAATTTAATGTCTTTTCTGGTATATATATATATATAAAAATTGAGAGATTGAATGTTATGTACTTAGCTTTTAGGATTGTTGAGCATTTTGTAGAAGATTTAGAAAATTACCCTGTCTTCTAAGCCTGATTTATTTTTTATTTTTAAAACCCTAACATTGGTTAGTAACCCGCTTGAGTTCTACGCCTTCTAAGGCATTGAATGTATAATTGTACATCTTCTTCCTCCTACATTCAGAGAATCTGAACTTTGAGCAGACAGTTCTTATGGTAATAACAAAATACTTGCATTAGTTGTAACAGTATCGATCTCAATCACAGACTATCTAGTTCTTGTAATTAGAACTGGACAAAAGGTATAACACAAATTTCCCAACCAACAATGGGTCACACACATGGAGGTGCTCAACACTGATTGGTCCACAAGGGACCGTGGTGTTGGTTCCAAATCTTAATTAATGAATTACAATGAATTACAATTAATTACATCAATGATCTTAATATATCAGAATCAGTTAGACTGAAACTAGATTACTTGCAATTTTGAAAACCAAGCTGCTGTCTTAGCTGTGAACTCGTCTAATACCTCCCTAAACTTAACATTGTTAAGTATTGTTATGACGTACTTTTAATCATTGGATGTCAGTATGACATCACTCTTATTCGGGTTCCAGGACATAGCAATATTGCAACCCTATACCCTGGTCTTCTAAGCCTTCAATTTCCAAATCAATTTTTTTTTTTCATTTTTAAAATCTTAACATTGGTTAATAACCCGGTTGAGTTCTACGTCCTCGAAGGCATTAAATGTAATTGTACACCTTCTTCCCCCTGACATTCAGAGAATCTGAGGGCAGACAGCTCTTTTGGTAATAACCAAATACTTTCATTAGTTGGAACAGTATCGATCCCAATCACAGAATATCTAGTTCCTAGATTAGAACTGTACAAAAGGTATAATACAAATTTCCCAACCAGAGAGCAGTGGACAATGGGTCATACAATGGTGGGATTTGATCCGGTGCTCAACACTAATCAGTCCAAAATGGACCGTGGTGTTGGTTACGGATTTTAATCAATGAATTACAACTAATGACAACCATGATCTTAATATATCAGAATCAGTTAGACTGAAACTGAAGTACTTGCCAATTTTGAAGGACAAGCTGCTGTCTTAGCTCTCGTCTAATATCTAAACTTGTTAAGCATTGTTATGACGTACTTTCAATCATTGGATGACAATATGGCATCACTCTTATTTGGGTTCCAGGACATAGCAATATTGCAAGTAACGAGCGAGCTGACGCTCTAGCTAGCTTACCAAGCATGGAAAGAACATCTACCATTAAATCTTAATAAAAATATTCAATTACACTTCCTGCGTATATATCTGATTTGAGATGGAGGAAAACTTGGCCATCTTACAACATGGGAAGAAAGAATTTCCTTATAGAGTTGTCTCGCGTTGACATCTCTACATTGGTTGAAGTAATATCTAAATCTCTAAATTTTTATTTATTAGGTATCCCACACAACGTGATCTTTCGTAGCTATTGTGAAGTCAACGAACCGGAAAAAATCGAGCATTTTCTCTGTGATTGTCCAGCTTTGGTCAGATCAAGACATTTATTCCCGGGAAAGTGTGTATCAAGACCAGTAATCAACTCGCCTAATGGAGTTCCTTACCTCCATAAAGTGCACCTGAGCGGCTCAAACAATGAACTAAAGTTTCTCTGGTGCTTGTGGTATCAAAACGGCTATTTATGCGCAGCTCTATGTTTGAGTTTAGCTAACCATTTTAATAAAAACAAAACTCCTTGCCTTTGGCTTTAACAAATTTCAAAAAATACCCACCGCACCTTGGAGTACCCACCGCAACTCTCACCCTTAAATCGAAAATTGTTTCCCTATTCTTGAAAACTCGTAAGATATTGTAAACGTTAAAAAACAACTTTTTCTATACACGTTCTAAAAATGTCAAGTAAAAATCAGAAATTAAAGGTGAAGAAATTAACGAATCAAAATCTCAGGTCGAAACCAAATTCAATCGAATCAAATTCTAAGCGAATCATACAATTCTTTTGACCAATTTGAATTAAGCGGTTTATCGCGATTTGACAGTCAGTGAGTCGCTAAATGAAACTGTAGCGACCTAGATCATAAAGAGTACTATATGCGAAACGATGAACGGTATCTTTTTTTTTAATGATTAGAGGGTAACAATTACTATGTAAAATCGGGCACTCAGACATTATTGTCCATTATGCCCTCCCTCTTTGTGTTAAATTACCTTTTAGGCAGCCAGTCCTTTCAATAAAAGCTAGCACCTTATTAATTTTTATATCTGACAGTCCTTCCAACTGTAGGAAGGGCTATCAAAAATATTCTGCCTTGAACGACAAAAAGCGGGACATTCGCAAAGTACGTGTGTCGCCGTCTCTTCGTCCTCTAAGCAAAATCTACAAACATCCACATCGGTCAGTCCCATTTTATGCATACGCGCATTGATGGCGTTATGACCAGTGATGATGCTAACCACATCCTTACATTTCTTGCGATTTGGTTGTTTTTTTCAGATATCGTACTGAGGAAGATCTTAGTTTGACGGTCACTCTATCGCGCTTGATGTTTTTTCCGACTGGCAGATTACCCATTCCTTTTAGCGTCGTGTTATATACTCCAAAAACTGGTTCGGGGCCACAAAATGGCATGCAAGCCCCTTGCCTTTTTTCATTTCCTTCTACATTGGCTCTCGTAAGATAATGCGAATTGTATTATTTGTACCAAGAGCATTTAGCAGCCTTTTACACTCCTCGACAATTTTCGAGAAGGTGGATTGCTAAGTGCATTGCCGCAATGGCCGCCTGGCTGTCAGAGTAGAAGTTAAAATTTCGCTCCGACAGTCCCGACCCAATCATCAGCTCAGCTGCCCTTGCAAATGCGAAAGTTTCGGCTTGGAAAACTGTACAAATTTTACCAAGATTATGAAAGATATTATGCTTTGTGCTAAGGGAAAAGACACCCGCCCCGTAAATATCTATGGTATAAGGCGCTACTAGAGGATAGCGACCCTGCTCCCATTCTTCTCTACTCGGTATGATGACATTGTATTTTTGGTCGAAAATAAAGTATGGAGTAGTCCTGTCAACTGGCAAAACTATTTCGAGAGACTTCCCCAACAGAACACCCTCTATTTGACAGTGTCCATAATTTAAGTTCTTTTCATGTCATTGATTGTTAGCTTTAAGCCTGATATAAGCTCTTCTTGCTTCCTCCTGTATAAAAATATCCAAGGGAACATGGGAGAGCAGCGCGTCTAAAGCATCTGATGGTGTGGTCCGCATGAACGGTATCACATATATTGGAAAGCTTGATTGAAAATATTAACAGTCCTATATGATCGCGAGACTTGGAATTAATATTTAATAAAACAAACCAATTTAAAACTTGTCAAGACATAATATGGTCGACAAATTAAGGAAATTATATACAATATACTATAAGATATTGAAACCATCCTCTACACAAGCCTATGTACTATATAGAGGATATTATAATAAAATAAAAAAATTTATAAATATTTTTTATTAAAGTATGGTGTGGTCTATATAATGTATCACACCTTTTGTGAAAATATATATCTAATAGTGAATACAGACCATTGTAACATAATATTATATAATACAAATATTTTATGTATAAGACATCCCGAAATATAAATGCTTCTCTATATAGTTAGTTATAAAGACAGACGATGGCTTTTTAGTGTGTCATATATACCCACTTCCCTACCGGGTACTGTTTTTCCGCTCGACGGAAGTCCACGGAAATCTCCCACTTTTAATGTTTCCCCATTTTTTCCGTTATTTAATAAAAGTTTTATTATATTATATACTTTTTATGTGTATATATAATGTTGTTTGCCTTATGCCATTATTGCTCTAACAATATATAAAGTATATACATGCGAGACATGAATGTTCAGACGGCTTTCCAATTTATTTTCCAAATTTTCTTTTTTGCATTGTATAAGGCGAATATATATGAGATAGAATATAATGATATTAGATAGACTGGTTGTATAAATATTTCATAGAAATTATATATAACGTTGTGGGTGTTGTTAATGACGTGATTTATTTTTGTTTGGGTTGGTTTATTACATATGTGCGGCTATAGAAGTGAAGTAATAGATTATTACATATATATACCAGAGACCAATTAAATCTTTTCACGAATATAGAAAGTATACAACAATAGTTTTTCAAATAAATTCTCCATACATTTTTATTATAATTTATATTTTCAATTCAATTATAGCATCAATATTTCCATCGGCAGCATCATGGGGTAATTGGGGTAGTCCAGCCTCAAATTTATATCCACCACATTCGATGAGTCACGTAACACCGTCGCATGTGGCGCCACATTTGGGTTCATATCCTCATTATGCATGACCATCATCGTCGGGAGGTACTTTTTAAAATTCGAAAAGTAATCCTTATGATACACAATCTACATACTATTATAATATTATTTAACCCTAACTATATATACGTTTTTACCGCGAGCAAACAAATGGAATTCAAAATTGTGCAAAATGTAAACCAAATTTTTTATAATATTTAAAATTTGTACATATAGAAAAGATGTTATTTTTAATGTGTACATAAATTGTAATAAGTAAGTTATATAAAATTAAACGAAAATATAATATAATTGTAAATATTTTAAAATTAAAAATATCCAAAGATAATGAATATAATATAAATGTATAGGATATATGAAAAATGATAATTTATAAATGTGTATTTGCTAGCAATATTTCCAAAATAGTTTACCAAAAATTAATTAAAAAAATAAATCGTGTAAATAAAAATAATAAATTATGTAAATATAACAAATAGAAGTCTTAAAATGTAAATATATATATAATACAGAACATAATTATTAAAACATAAACTTATATACATAGGTGGTGAAATTATATGTTAGTCCATAACGTAATAGCACGCGGTTTTACATAAAGCTTAAAGTATTACAAGGCAATTTTTTTTATTAATCATCTCAAAAAATTTGTTATATCCTGGCTCTTCGAATTTATTTCTGGTATAATTTCATCAGTACCGTGTAAATGGAAGGTACATCTTTTTATAAAACGGTGTGCTATTATGATATGTACAATGTACTTACTTTAGTGTATCTAGACTACAAGATAGTGTTCGTTCGTACTTCCTTCAACATATACTGTTAGGTGGCCCAATTCACCACCAACGCTCTTCAATTAACTATATAATCGTTCTTAAATCTACTGTCAGTGAATCTCTTCTGGATTAAAATTAAATAGTCTGCCAGGTATCATATGACATTTCATTCGTAGTACATGTCACATTAAAGAAGTGTAAAAACAAAGCCACTGATCACAAAAAAATGACCAGTAAGAGATGATGAAAACACTCCACCTTTGATATGGTCTTCAATGAAAACCATAGTATCGGATAAAAAATAGTGAAAAATGCTCCAAATGCTCCCTCGCTTTGTAGTAAAGGACGCGATGATGATGACTATATCTTGTTGGTCACATTTTAATTCATGATTGTATATCTTCTACGCCACAATCCGTTATTTAAGGACACGAAAATAGTACATAAATCTTTTCGTTCCATTATCATTTTGGGACATACACCACGCTTCCGATCCATGTGTCACTTCGGTCTAACCAGCGATTGATATATCTGATACTTTAGACTTTTAGTCACAACGATTTAGATTTTAGAGCTTTCGTAAATCAAACATACATCGATTTCCAGTTTTCGTTCAACTTTCTCTGACACGATATATTTGTGCTGTTAGCCAAAGATCCAAGATATAAATGAATTTATCCTTCACTTCAAAATTCTTTTCCCCTTGAAAAACGGTTTGCTTCGTGACATTTTTAAATCTTTCATCAACTTAGTTTGTTCCTCATTAACTTCCAGACCAAGCAGTTTCGCACCACTCTCCAACTCTGTAAAAGCAATTTTAACAGATGCTAAATGTATCCAAACTATATCAACAGTTTTAGTGCTAGTTGCTTACAATACTCCTCGATAATACTCTCTTTGAAGTAAAGGATACTATGATGTCAACATCGTCTACATATATGCAAATAGTTGACAAGATTTCGTAAAAATTATGCTGCTTGCATTAACGAATAGGAAATATACAAGTATAGCAGTATACAAATATTTTAAACATTTTTATGCTTTTCTAAAATGGCCGATTGGAATAAAATACACTACAAATAGTAAACAAAACCATAGTATGTGTAAATATTGCTTTTTTAGCCCTCAAAAATACTTCAATCAAGAACTAAGAGTGCATCTCACTTATATCATCATCTTAGCTATATGACTTCTAGACATGCGAGCATATGGCATCCACAAATGTCCACCATCGCACTGTATTTCTTGCCAATTCCTTGAGGTTACGCCATTTATTTCTCTCAGCTTTAGCTTCATGCAACTATGTTCGTCGCAACGAAGCCTTTGGTCGGCCAGGTCTGCGTTTACCTTGTGAATTCCACTCTAGCGCCACTCTCGCTATATGTCACCACTTGGTTTTCGCAGAGTATGTCCAATCCACTTTCAATTTCACTT
Organism: Diadocidia ferruginosa; assembly: GCA_027564275.1. Lineage (NCBI taxonomy): Eukaryota > Metazoa > Arthropoda > Insecta > Diptera > Diadocidiidae > Diadocidia > Diadocidia ferruginosa. Next base: position 2,981 of record JANSTW010025007.1, on the reverse strand, counting down.
TCTATCTAATTGATAAGGCAATGCTTCAATTTTTTCAACACCAGTTTTACTCCACAGATCCTCATTTGGTATTACGTCGTCATAGAATATTTTTAGAATTCGTGTCAGACATTAACAAAAACTTGGAGACGTGTATTTATAGAGTTGGTCATTTTCCAAGTTTCGCAACCATATAAAAAAACGAAGAGACAATTTGTTTTAAATATTCTAATTTTCAAGTTTTGTGAGATCTGTGGTGACTGCCAAATGTTGTTTACCATTCCGAAAGCTTGCCGCGTTTTTTTGAATTCGGCTCTTTACATCTCTTGAAATATAGCTTCCCAGATATTAGAAACTCTATACCTCATCTATTTGTTCGCTCTCAATGGAAAGAGCACAAGGTGTTTTTGTACGCAAACGAAGCAAATTAATTTATAAACCAACTTGTCCAGCGTACTTTACAAGTTGGCATAACTTCGTCTATATATCCGTCCTTGAATATGAAAAGAGACAGATATATCATTAGCAAAACAAAGATTTTTTTAGAGTTGTTATCCGATAACCAATTGAATACCACTGGTTGTGGTACTAACTTTCTGCAGCACTCAATCTAAGATGAGTAGGAACAAGAGCGATGAAAGAATACCAGATTGATCAGTAAACCATCGACCTAGTTTTCCACGATGTAATACTTTGCACTTTGCTTCCATGTAAAGCCCTTGAATGATATTCAGAAGCTTCTTGGGAAAACAGCAGCTCTTCAATATTTTTCACATCATATATCTCGTCCAAGCTATATCAAACGCTTGTTTAAAATCGACTGCCACTCCACCAACTGCTCCGCGATCATTCGTATCGTATAAAATCTTGGTAGAATGAATAGTTCCTTTTTGGCCATTGGTGCTTTAATTAAAAAGGGCCATGTTTTTGGAGGGGTTTAAAGTTTGTATGCAAAAGTTTTAAAATACAATATGTTAATGCCAATATATACATTATACAGAATGAATATAGTCAGCATAGAGCACTGAGTAGCGTCACGGCTTTTTGTTCAAGAGGTTGCGGGTTCGAGACTCGGCAGGGCCCAAAAAATTTCACAACTGGACTATCACCTTTCAATCGCAGGTGTTTTTCTAAAAAATAAAAAGCGATCGCAGTGATTCGGAAGTCACTTAAAGCCGTTGATCTGCCTATGTGATACCAATTGATAGGGTTCCTCATATAGACATATAGTGTAAAACCCGCCCCACTGATCACCAATAAATATGGCTAGTGCGACTTGCTGACAACACTCCACCTTTGATATAGTCGTCAATGAAAACCCTGGTATCAATTAGAAAAAAAGGTTAAAAATGGTCCCTATGCTCCCACGCTTTAGAGTAGAGGACTCGATGATGATGATAAACAGAATGAAAGGATGGCTAAATTAAAAATTATTGTAGTGTAAACTTAAGGGGCCACACCCCTTTTTAAAATGGGAGGGGCTTAACGTTAGTATGAACAATATCGAAATATAAACATTTATAGGGGTTGTGTGATCTCAAATGAAAGCTCTTGACAAGGACTACAACTTTAGTTCTAAGGGTTGCAGAATGCAGGGGGTCTGAGGGCGGCAGCACCCTGATAAAAAAATTAAAACAATGCACGGGATTCCGGGGGTGGCAGCCCGATAAGAAGATAAGAAGAGAAATATACAAAACCCGTATTTTTAGTTTTTTTCTCGGCCCAGACCATTATGTCTAAATTTGCTTTTTAAAATTGGTTAAAAAATAAAATAAAATTAATTTCCTAGTTTAAACCCCTCCCCCTCTGAAAAACGTTGTTCAGGGAAGATCCCCCTACCATCCTACAAAGTTTGGGGAAATTCTGCATACTTGCCGAAATTTATATTAATGTGGTTTTTTGTTTCTCATTAAACATGTAGCGTATACGTCAAATGATCCACTGGTCAAGAGATATTATTAATGTGAATCTTTGAGAGCATTAAGTAGTTTATAATGTTAGCTTTATGTTTCTTAAATAATTTTGTAAATGTTATATATTTATGTAAATATAGAAAAGCATATAAATGTTTTACCAAAAAAATATTTTAATGTATAAAAATATCTATAGTTAGTTTAAATACTAAAAATAAGTTTAATAAACAATAAATAATACTAACATTAAATGGTATATCAATATGCAACAAACAAAAATAAAAAATAAAATTATTAAAAATTTAAAACATTAAAAATATAAAAGCATAAAAACTATATACATGGGTGTTTTGTAAATTATTATATGTAAGGTGATATGAATTGTCTTCTCAAAGCTACTGCGACTTAGGAAATATTATCATCTCAAGAAAATACCGTCTCATCGCCTCAGTAAAGTAAAGTCTCGGTTAAATATTATGTCCAAAATTATATATTTTAGTACAAAAATTAAGTTTTCCTTTACAAATCATATATATGGTTTAGTTAGACTCACTGAAGCGATAAGTCATAGAAGCAATAATCCTTAGAGTCTCGACGCAATAATTCGAGAAGTGTATTTTCTATGCCAAGCGATAAGACCTGAGAAGATCATTCATGTCACCTATATATTTAAGTTACTTAAAATAAATCTATACAATAGTAATTAAATTTTGTGTAGTATAAACAGATTAAATAGTAAACAAGCAATTTAACACAATATAAAAGAAATAACATTCGAGAATCTTATTACTTATCAGTAAGTGATTATTATAATATTGATTACCAGTACAGAACTTGTAAAAGTAATTTTTATTTTTTTATTTATTAAAAAGAAGTAGAGTTTTTAAATCAAGGATGAAAAAATTTATCAGGATAGCTATTTTTTAATTTGGTTTTTTCTAGCTCTCTAAACGTTCGACTTGCCATAGAAAACTAAAAAAAGACTTGGAATGGTATGTTTATATATTTATTTGATTCTAGGCTAATTCATCGCAAGCAATTCATCGCAAAGCAATTCATCGCAAGCAATTCATCGCACAGCAATTCATC
>JANSTW010024896.1:0-15444 GCA_027564275.1 Diadocidia ferruginosa | reverse complement strand
TTAAATTGTTTAAAGGCATTTGGAATAATGTCGATTTGTTTATTTGTGTTGTTTTTGTTTGATCAGATGCTACTATTATTCTAGTTGTTAGCGTGTTTTGAAAACAATCATTTACAGTAGATTGTGCTATATTTTTAGTATCTTTAGGATAACCTTGTTCAATTGACTGATTATTAGAATAAGTTGATGGAAAAATGGTAGGTGATTGTTGTTGGTTGGAAAAGCATGATGAAGGTGAGTTTAAATATTCATATTTTAAATTATTTTCTTTATCTGAATGGTTTAAATTTACACAGTTTTCATGTTCTGATAACAACATCAATGAATTATCTTGGATTTTATTGTCAGAAATATTTAGTTTTGTGTTTTTGATTTCATTTGGCGCATCCGGTTCAAATTTTAACGTTGAAAATGAAGTTGCGTTTTTGGCTAAGCGTCTATATTTTAATTGCCTTCGACGATAATTTGCCAAGAGCCGGTTTATCTAAATTTTCCTTTTTTTGTTAAATATTTTTGTATCGAAGAGTTTACAATAAATTTATCTTTTAATATTAAAGTATTCTAAAATTTAAAACGTATTAATATGAGCTCTTAATGTTAATTTAATTTTTTAAATTTATATAGCAAAATTAATGAGAAAATGTGGTCTAAACAATGAAAAATTAACCAAATTTGGGGAACTAAAATATTATTGGATTTTTTTTAATTTACCTGCAAAAATGATACTCCTAAATTTTTGGCTAGTTCTTTTTTGTCTTGGCGTGATGGATATAAATTGTTAGCACCAAAACGTTTTTTCATCCATTCAGAAAATCTAATGCGTTCTGAAGCCATTGTTGAAATTGGTTTTTCTATAGATGTGCATGAATTTATATTTGGTGCAGAAGTTGCAAAAACTGGAATATAGTTTTTATTATTAAAAACAATTGGTGAAGTTGGACATGCAGTTATTACATTTTCATTACCAGGTGTCAATCTTGGAAAAAAATCTGTAACAGATGGAGATACAACATTAGAAGCAGATGTAAACGATTTGGAAATTGTTACATTTTTATTTTTTTCTGAATTCAATTGTAGCAACAAATAATTTGAAGCCAATAATTTTGATGTGTCTTCAGTTTTCTTTGTAATAACTTCGTTTAGTGATGATAACATAATGAAAGTGAAAATTATAAAAATTCAATATATCAAAATTAAAAAAATAAGTTTTTTAAAATATCCAACATTATTCTCATATTAATAAAATTTTATTTTGTTTAGAAAGCTTGACAAATAATAGTTCAATGTTTCAGCAAATCTAAAAATTTCGTTAAAAATTGATTAACTACTGAATTCATTGGTTTATTAATAAAAAAATAAATAATTTAAAATTTTTTAAGGTTAAATTAAAATAAAATAATTTTTTTATATTATAATAAATTACTTTGTTTATATTTGCTTTGATTTATTAAATTCGTAGCATAAAAATTTATTTATTAATTATTTTATTAGTATTGCATAAAAAATATTTAAAAAGTTTTATTAATCAGAAAAGCTCATGACCTAAATATAACCATGACGTTTTGAATTGAGACAAGGTCCAAAAAAGTTATTTTTCTATGTATAAAAAGCAGAATTTTTTCAAAAGAAAAATTAAAATGTTTAAACTTTTTTTATTGAATATATTAGGATAATTTCGTGACACAATTAGTTGTTACTAACAAACTGGTTATGTATAGTGTGAAGATGCAGTGCTTACTCTTCTATAATTTATTTTGCTTTTGAGACTTAATTTTTTTACACTGGTAAATATACGTTCACCTTGAATTTGAAAAATATAAAAAAAAGTATAATTTTTCATCTTAGGAAATCATTATTAATTATTTTCCAATAATGTTGCTCATTTTTAGATTAATTAAGTCTTCTACAAATAAAAAATTATAATAAAATAAATCACAAAAAAGCAAGCAACTTAAAAGCCGTTTTTAATTTAAATTTATTTATTTAAAGAAGTTGATCACTAAAAAAATTTTCTTTCAGGAAATTAAATTTAAAAAATTGATATTTAAAAAATCTTATGTTTTTTAAACTTTTCTTTTAATAATTACACATTAATTATTTTTCAAACTTAATCATCTAATTTTTTAATTGAAAAATAAATGAATTTTTTGATTTGGTTAAAAACACCAGAACTTTTTAGTGATCGGAGTTTTTAAGTAAATAAAATCATGTCAAGTCAAAAAAATTAAAAGTAATATATATCACGCTTACGGAAATTCTGCATCTTTCCTGGAAGAAAAAAGGACCTTAATTTAAAATTTCATAGCCATGTTTTGGGATGCTCAAAAACTTTTATTAATAATTTTAGTAACATATTTATCTTTTAAATTTAGTTTTAGATTTATCATTTCATAAAGATTTAAAAATTAAAGAGTATTAGCAAAGCAGAGTTATAGACATTTCGATAATTGCATAAAATAAATATTTAATATATAAAAAAGTGCATTTATAATTATTATAAATTTAAATCGACTTTTATAAAAGATGCTTTATCATTATCACTATGATGCAATGACAATAATAAACCTTTACAACATACAGTTTAAGACAAAAAAATTTAAAATTTTTATGAAATTGATCATAGTAGTAAGTATAATAAGTACATAAATTAAATAAAAAAACAAGACGAGAAATAATAAATTTTAATGAAGTTAAGCAAAACGAAACTCAGATAACGTGTTATTCAGTATAAAATCGTGCATTTAAGTAGTAACAAAAAAGTCCTTTTTTTATACAGCCTGAACCTTCTAGTAAGATATTTCATCAACAAAATAATAAAAAGCTGCTTAAATATATTTATAAATACATAAATTAATAAATTAACCATTATAAAAAACATTTAAGACACATCAAAATATTTTAATACCTCGATTTTTTTTACTAATAAAAAGGGTTAATGAAAATAAAAATTGAGCAAAAAATTACAGGTAAACTATATAAATATAACAAATATGTCGAAGCTGCACTATAAATTGTTATAAAAACATGTGTTGAGCGCTAAAGCATTACAGAAAATACATTCAAAAACACATACTTGCTGACATGTAAAACAAGAATGTTTATTGCGTACACAAAAAAAACAAAACATATATAATGTATGTATAAAAAATGTATTTTAATTTTTTTATAATAACTGAAAAAATACATATATATTATAAAATGTATTTACAAAGCATGCGAACGTTCATATGTTTTTGTGTGCTATAGGACAGACATCTGTCAGCAGACAACAATATAAAATAAATAGATATGAACTGATGTTTGAAATGTAGACGAATAAGTATATATTGCAATTTGATATAAAAAAATAAAAAAAACTCTACTTTTAGTTACTTCGTTCTTGATTTTTTAGAACAACGACAAAAAAAAGTAAAACTATTACAAACAACACGTTTAAGTAATAAATATTGAGTTAAACATTAAGGTCATTTTAAAACTTTTTTTTAAACAACGTATATTCTTACCCCAATTTTTTCACAACAATGTATATTTTAAAAATAATTGTTACATTGCTCAATACAAAAATATACGTTTAAAGTTATAATGGTATTAAAATTACAGATTCTGTCAAATATTTCCAGCTAAAAAAATTGTTTTTGAAAGTAAAATAAACATTTTTAAAAGCTGTTTTTTTTAATTTCTAAACCTATTTTAGGCTAATAAGAAATTGGTAAAAATATTTAGAAAATGTTAATATTGCATAAAAAAGTAGTTAATAACTTAAAAACACCAATAAATATTAATTACAATAGCGCGGAAAGCAAAAAAAATATGCGAGTTTTCTCGCTTTTTTGAAGTTTTTAAGCCGATACTTAATAATCAAAAAAATTTACAAACGTTAAAAAATTCCGCAACACCTTTGAAATCAAAGTAAAACATTGAAAGTTTTTCCTGTAACTTTTTAAAATACACAGATTTGTGTTTTTGTAATATTAAACGTACAATGAGTAATAGACCCAAAAAATAAAAGCATATGCATATACACTTAAAAGCTAAAAAAACAAATATAAACATTTCTAAAAACTCTGTAATATTTCGCTTCAAATTTAAAAAAGAAATTTATCAGTACAATGGCATTAAAAGAAAAGCAGAAATCAAAAAATCTATGCTTAAATAATCTGATATTAAATTGTAGACAAAAAGGAATTTTAAAAAATAAATTTAATAAATTTAGCAAAGACAATTAATGGGCATTTAATTTAAATTCAAGACTCTAAGTAAAATAAAGAAAATTAAAATTAGAGTGAAAATATTAAGCTGGTACAATACAAATAAAAACATAATTTTTTCGCTGTTTAGTAATTTTGTTGTTGAAATTGTCATTTATGGCGATTTTTAGTTGTTTTTGTTTAAGATTTGTTTTTGAACATTGAAATAAAGAAAATGTATGTGAAAAATCTTTTACGTGTCAAAAGACAGCCAGTTGACTAAAAATGTGCTAAATAATCTTTTTTAAAAATAGAAAAAAAAAACTAAAGTAAATGACAAATAACGAACAAAAAATTAATAGACATATAAAAGATAAATAAAAAAGACAATAAACAAACTATAAAAATGCAATGATCAGCTGTTAAATAAACTTAATGTTGAAGAAAATAATACAATAACATAGAAAAAAAAGAAAGTAAGGTTACTGCGGTCAGCTGACTGTTAATTGTAGGGAAATAAAACACAATAAAAATGCTTAGATTAAAGATACATAGCAAGTAAAATAAAGTAATACTATTAACCAAAAAAAGATAAAAAAAAGCCTAAAATAGAAATAAAAATTGTTCGCATTGCAAGAGAAATTTACCAGCTGTATATTTTTTCTGACAAAATTAAGTGGCTTTTTTTAACTTTAAAAAAAACAATATTTTTTAAACTCATTTAAATCATTTTTATGTTAGAAATTCTAACCATCGTCTTTTTGTCTACTTTCCTTCTCAGTTTTTGTTTACTTTTGAAAAAAATATTTACGTTTTCCTTTCATTTATTTTTTTTGTTCGTCTTCTTGTGTTAATAACAGCATAAAATAAATAGCGTAAAGTGTACACGTTTTGTTGTTCCAATTCTTTGTTGTCATTTATAAGAGAAATTTTTTTGCTAAGTGCCTGGTACCTGAAGACACCGGTCAGCATCTTTCAAATATAAAACATATTCTCTGCAATACATAAATACTCAAAAAAAACACTTGCATAGTGTGCAAAGTAAAAATGCAAAAAATATAAAAATACTGAAAAAAACGTGCAATAAAAATTAAATAACTTCTTGAAAAACAAGAATTCTAAACATAAACGTTTATAAATCTATTTATTTTATTACAAACAGCCGGCTTAGTATAGTCTTAAACACATAAATATCGATGAACGCATAATAGTATCATTTCTAACTCATTTATCTTTTCAAAATGCAAATTTGTTATCTTAAATAAAATTTTAAGCTATTAATAGGACCTTCTACCAAATAAACCTGATTTTTAACAAGTTTAAAGAATTTCGAACAACATACTTTTTAAGATAAAATAAATTTCAAAAGTTCGATAACTTTCATCAATTAAAAAAATCATGTATATATCATGCAAAATAAAAGAATATCAAAATTACTCATCACAATTAATTTGTCAGTACTATTTAAGTCCATAATCTTAAGTTCATTAAAAAACAAATGCTGATTTTCTTTGCCGATATCCCATCAAAATAAATTTTTTTTTTGAGCTTTACTGTAAATTTGATTAAATTCTAATCAATAACTAATAACCCAAATAAATATTTATTTTTTTAATAATGCAAAATTTTATAATTTTTCAAAATTAAACAAAATAACAATTTTAAAAAAATGTCATTTTTTGAGAGTTTTAGGTTTTCTTTTTAGTGACATTGTGAAAAAACTAGACGTTTAACTATAATTTTCTTTAAATATTATTTATGTATACTTTAAAAATCAGTAATGAAATCGAACAGTTCTTATTCGTCTTGTTACCTATGTTTTAATTTATAAAGCGTTTCAACATTATCGTTAATAACCTTTTTGGCTAAATTTTTGAGAGATTTTTTTCAAAAGGTAGAGTTAAAATTGATAAAATTTAAGAACATAGAGCCTAAGTCACATTAAAAAGTTAAATAGTAAAGAAAACTACTCATGCTCTTAACTTCGTATACTAAAAATAAAAATGTTTTGGATTCTATGTTTTAGTCTTTAGGTAAAGCTAATAGGAGGTGATAATCACAAGATCTAGCCTTAATCTACGCTTCGGCTAAGCTTTAAAACTTTACTTTCTCTCCTCCCGTTCAAAGAAACACGAAAAACTTCGGCTGGTGAAACCGAAACTTGAAAAGAATAACGAAGTGAGTGACGGAACAGAGCGGAGCAACGCCATCCTCTCTCATTAACAAATTTAGAGGCTTTTGTTAACGAAAATGTTTAGAAAAAATAAATAAGTGTCTGAGTATTGACCTATGCCTGAACCCAAAGTAACAATTAATAAATATTGTTCAATTTTCTATTAATTAAACTCTTTGCTTATTAAAGTTTATTACGCAACTTCGTTTAGAATAAGAGTGTTGAAAGAATGTACAAATAGAATCTAACCATTTAAGCCAAAAAATCTCTTTATAGAGATTTTTAAAAAATGGAACCGCAACTTTTTAGAAGTTGTATTAAAACATATTACAATAAGTGCTGCTATTTGTAAAAGGCTTTTACAAAATTATGTCAAAAATATTTATATTTTTTGTACAAAAAATATAACAATAAATGTAAAAAATTACAATTAAATCTGCCAATAAGAAATTTTTTTTTGCCAATAAAATTGTTTTATATGCCTGCCACCTACAATTTTAGAAATTTATACCCTCTCCAAAAGAATTGCAATACCTTGTCCTCCACCAATACATGCTGCGCCAATCCCGTATTTAGCATTTCGTCGTCTAAAATTTTTTTTTAATTTTGTTACATGAATAAAATAGAACATTTATTATAAAAAAAAGCACATGTTGGAAAAATCGAAACCCATATAAAAACAATAGAAATATTAAAAAACTGTTTTTTAGCATCTTTAACATATATAAAATTCCTATATAACTTATTACTGTTAATAAAAAAATTTAATATACAGCAAAAGGTTTAGTAAAAAAAATTAGTCGAAAGGAAAGAAGTACTTCCAAACAAAACTTTAAATTTTTTTAAACTTTAAAAAAAATTGTATTGCTTTTGTATTGCTAATGTTCAATATTGTTAAATTTGCAGTACACACACAGGAATACAGAAAAACACAATAGTTTAAAGAATTTGTAAATCAATAAATTTTATTAACCGCAGTATAGCTCTGTAATTAATTTTTTTTAAAACACTGTAAATTTTTAATATTTACTTTTTTAAGTAATCAATATAACTTATAAAACCAATTTACAGAATATTAAAGCTCTTTAAATTTTACCCATTCTGTTGGATCTTATAGCACATAAGAATACTATCTGTAAAATATTAATTTTTTATTCAATCTGAAAACAGTTTTCATCTTTACATTCTCAATATATTTTATTTGTACTTGTGTGTGCGTATCAGTTATGCTTTAAAATTAGCAAATTGTTTTTGCTAAAAAAAATTTTTCTAAAAAATAGTCTTTAAACTTTACACAATTATTTTTTTCCCAAATTTTCATTTACTATTAGTTAAAATGTTGACAAATCCAACAAAGACCTTCTTAAAAATCTTTTTAATGATCGAATTAAAACTTTAATTTTAATTTTAATTGTTAATTGGTAATTACTACTTGGATTTGGAATATATATAGCCTACAACAAAATAATTGCCACCAAAAAAACTTTAATATTTTCAAGATTGTAGTTTTCAAACGTCAATTTTTAATTATAAATTAATCAAAAAACCAATTTACTTTAATTCATAAACTAAATGAGCAGAGATTCGCGAGCCCGAAGCAGCTAATGGATGACCAAGTGCAATAGCGCCGCCATTCACATTTAATTTGTCATTTTCAAGTTTTAATTCTCGCTGAACTGCAACTACTTGTGCCGCAAAAGCTTCGTTGATCTAGATAAGTCAAACTATAATAAGTAAGTATATACGCTACTAAAAACATAAATTTAATTAGCGAAAAAGTATAAAATCAAAAACACACTTCCACAAGATCGACTTTATCAAGTGAAATCCCTGTTTTCTTGGTAACACTACGGATAGCATCTACAGGCCCAATGCCCATAATGCTAGGATCACATCCAACAGTATTCCACGCAACAATTCGTGCGCATGGCGTTAATTTATATTTTTGAATCGAATCCTCATCAGCAATAACGACAGAAGCCGCTCCGTCACAAACCCCCTAGAAAAATTACATTTTTACCAGATAACAACCATCAAGATTAGATTTAAAGTTCCAGATAACTATACTTATAATAGAAACATTTGAGCTTACTAAAAATATGTACTTACCGAAGCATTCCCTGCTGTTACTAAACCATCTTTTTTAAATACTGGTTGCAATTTAGCTAAACTTTCCCGCGTAGTCTCACGAGGATGTTCGTCTATTTCAAACACTTCCTCACCTTTATTCGATTTGAGTTTAATGGGCTCAATTTCTGACTTAAAATATCCTCCATTATTTGCTAAAAATATTATTATATAAGAATAGTTTTAATAAGAATTTAAAAAAAACTTATTTTAAAACCCTAATAGTTTTTGCTTTTTTTTAAACAATACCTAAATGCCACCGGCTTTGTGATTTTTCTGCAAATGCATCTGCATCATTTCTCGTCACTTTGTACTTTTCACCGAGTTTTTCTGCAGTCATTCCCATTGGAACATTTATTTGCCAATCTGTTAAACCTTGCCATAGAATATCATCAAACTAAAAAATATGTTTACAGGGAAAACAAATAGCTTAAATGTATACAGATAACTGACAGTGAGACTAGTTCCAAACGGTAAACCAAACCGAACACCACGAACTGCAAAGGGAGGCTGGCTCATACTTTCAGTACCTCCAGTTAACACCACCTTTGAATCACCAGCTATAATTTGCTAAAAAAAATGTTTTTAATGAAAAACATTCTAAGTAAAAATTTATTTCAGAAATGAATCTTAAAATGAAAGAATACATGACAGCCTTGAATTATAGCCTCAAATCCAGAACCACAAAGTCGATTAATTGTTACAGCCGGAGTAGAAATATTTAAGCCAATTCGAATTCCAATATGACGAGCTAAATATGAAGCATCTTTTGATGCTTGAACTACATTACCTAAACAAAATTCAGTTATAAAAGAAATAAAAATTAAGAGACCAAAAACGACGTGATCAATGTACTCCGGATTAATAGATGCATTTTTTAATGCAGCACGAGCAGCTATTTCTCCCAAGTCAGTTGGCGTAAAATTTTTTAGTTTTCCTCCATAAGCTCCAAATGCAGTCCTTTTAGCTCCAACAATGAAAATGTCTGGAATTTCCAAAAAATAAAATTATTTATACAGCAAAAAACTATACAAAAATTTTTCTGAAGTAGGCCTAAAAAACAAAAAATAGCTTATTCCTTACAAAAAGTAAAAAAACTTACTTTTAGCTTTTGACATATTTGTATGCAAAAAAATTCGACTATTATTTAGTAATCCTAAAATAAAATCTTAGTTTTTGCTATTATAAAATAATTTTGAAATAGTAAACGCTTGTAGCCTCACATCTCTCTCAGTGAAAATTATTATAATAAGCTTAAATACACATCATTTTGTATTTTATAAATTTAATGTTATTTGCCCAAACACTGAGGTATAAGCACAGTTAGATTGTTCTTACAAAAAATAATATTTATATTTAAAGTTTTTTTTATTATTTATACATCAATCTAAAGCTTCAAAAAAAAAATCATCTAAAATAATTTTTTATCTACTTTCGCACGCAAAATCTTTAAAAATGCTTTATAATAACTAAAACTTGCAAAACAATAAAAGTAGTTCCCACTATTTAATATTAAATTTTTTCCATTACTATTTCAACAGAATGCCAAAAATTTCAACGCAAGTTTTGAAACAACTTTAAAATGCTTTTTGCTCTGCTATTTTAGTGTTGTATAATTTAAGATTTTCCAACATTTTTTATACCAACTATTTTTTATTTGATCTTTTTTTTAAAACAACTAACTTTAATAAACAATGTCATCTGAAAATTAGATATACATATAAAAAAATTTTTGTATGTAATAGGGAAATTAAAATTTAATTCATTTTCATGTTGTATATATTTGGATACCCTTTTAGCATCTTTTTCAGCTGGATGTAATGCAGCTAATATAGTTCACATGAAACATTCATTATCTATTTTGAATGTTTCTAATAGCTTTCTTATTTTTAATTAATTTTGGTAAATCTATATAAAATGCTCTTAAATTGTTTGTAAACATTATGTCATTATATTTGTTTATTTTAATTATATAGATGTATATATGAATACAATATACCTTAAAAAATATAAAATATTTTTCATTTAAGTCCAATCCGGCAACTGCGTACGAAATTTTACAGTGTCAAAACTTTTTTTCAAGTGAAGTTTATACAAAGTATTGCAAAGTTTTAGTCAGCTTTAAAGGTTTGCAAACAAAAATCAACTGCTCTTCATTATCATAACTTTGCGTGGCATCTAAATATTTTATAAAATATATTGAAATATTTTTTTATAAAATAAATTTATTTTAAAATATCTTATATATATTTATAGAATACTTCCATAAATTACCCCAAAGCAAATGAAACGAGCAGATACAGAATCAGAGCCGCAAGCTTCGTTAATGTTGCGGACTGCTTTTGCTGCGTTGTGGCCAAGTTTAAACTCATGAAGCATAATGATGCGAAATTTGTAACAAATCATTGTTTTATTAAAAGCGCTAAATAAATCTCAGTTTAATTACATATGCAATATTATTAAAATAATATTAAAAAGCACAGTTTTAGCTTTCGTTTAATATATAAAACATTATAATTACAATAAAATTTATTTATTTTTTATGAAAATTTAAATATAAAAAACAGCAATTTCATATGTAACGACCTAATACAAATAACAAAGATATAATGGCAAAATTTTTAAACAAAATAATGTATTACTCTGGGTAAATTCAACATTATTAAAATAGTGACAAATTTATAAAAGTAACTTCTTTCTGATATATATTTTGGAAAATTTTGATGCATTACGCCAAAAACAAAAATACTCGTTTCTTATGAATAAGATTGAAATATTGCTCAAATTTCTAGCGCAAGTGGAAAACTGCGCTAGAAAAAAATAGGGATAGTTTTGTATATTTTAAAAAATAATATTGGAGGTTGTTGCTGGAGCAGATTCTGACGCAGGTGTGTGGGGTTGGGTGAGAGCAAAAAATGCTGTTAATTTGTGTATTTTTAAAAATTTTAAGGCACTATTTGTGTGATATTTGGTAGTAAATGGCAGTTTTAGTTGATAGGCGTCAGAGATGTTAATTTTATACTACTTAGATTAATATGGCAACTTATTTTAAGTTGAAACAAGTTTTCTTATGTCAAGTAAAGATTTTATTATTTATGGGTTGCTTTTTTAAATTTACTATCATTTTAAAGTACGAATGTTGTATTTTTTTAATAAACGTTGTCAGTTCTTTTTGTAAAGTCATAATTATTATCATAACGAGTTGATGTACTCAATTATTATTCAAGTTTTTTTGGCATTAGGTATTAACTTTAGGATGTATTTAAATCGCTTTTTTAAATGCAATATTTTTGTGTTAGGCATGACATTAACGAAAGATGCAGATGCGAAACAAGAAATGTTTGATTTGATAAAAAGACGCGCGGAAATAACGGTATTTTTTGTTTTAACAACCTATTACCTTAAAAATAGTTTGAAAAGACTAGAAGATGTAATTGATTTTATAGATGGTTTTATAATTGGTTGCTTTAGGAAGCATTATCTGCACTGGAAAATCAAATTTACAATTTTGAAGCAACTTATTTGGAAGAAACAGCTGAACATGGGAACGTTGTTAGAGGTTTACTTTATGTAATATAAATAAAATTTTAATATTATATAAAAATAATATAAAAGTTAGCGTAATATAATAGTATTAGAAGCGTTTAATTTTGAATTTTTTACATACGTTTTTTTGTTAATTGGTTTGATAGTTATAATTTTAGGCTTCGAACATTTTGATCCAAATGCAATAGCATCAACTTCTGTTACAAAACCAAGTGGAAGTGCCACAATTAATAGCTCATCAAACAAGTCTTCTAAAAGACCTTCCTCAAAAAAACTTTTTAAAGAGTCGGATCGACTTTTCTCTCTTTCTTCTGTTACATCACCTGTTGCAATACGTGGAGAATTGGGCGAGGAAATCCTTGAACAATTGAACATTTCTACAAATCACCTTGGTTCTGTAACTTCTCATAATTCTATTCTATCTCCGTCTGCAAATGGTACAAATAATGGGAAAAATATAAAATAATTTGTTTTTTTTGTATTGTATACACTCAATGAAAAAATAAAGAATTTTTTTAATCTTAAAATTGTGTAAACATTGTTAAGAACATAATGGAATATCTGAAATTCGTGTCTCATTCTAAATGAGCTTTATTAATTTTTATAAATAAATTGCAAGTTTTTAATTGATAAAAAGAAATAATTTTAGTTTTAAATACAATTTTTTCTAAACGCAATGATAAATTAACTTAATGGCAATGCGGAAGGAGTTTAACTACGTTTACAGTTCGGAGCTTAATGTTCCGCTTCGTATAAGAATTGTTTCACTCTTTGAATTTTTGCTTAATGCAAAGAATGTCACTAACGGACCATTTGGATGTATGTTACTTAGAGTGATTGTAAGTTTTTAAGACTTTTTTGCATGTTAAAAATGTAAGAAAGAGTTGTTGTGTATTTGCTCTAATAACACTTATGAAAAAAAGTGTTCAGCATGGAAATAGAAGTCCTAAACTAAAAAAAAATTATGCTAATTTTTTCTTTTGTATCTTCTTAGGTGCTCAAACGAATGTTTTTTATAGGTAAATTTAAATAGTACAATATACATAATGAGATTTTAAACGTCATTTTATATCATAATTTTTTTTAATTATGAATTTATCTCTTTCAAAATACTTTAAAAGTTTAAAAGAATTTCTCACTGTGTACGACAAATACTAACTATTTATATGTTTTGCAAAAAAGAACATGCTTTATACTATTAATTAGGTATCATGTAATGGGCGTTATGTTGGACGTGACGTGCAGACTTCGTTTTGCTTTTCAGCAGCACAGTCTGCAGGAAATTCAAGTCGGGAAATACAAAAGTGGAATGAATGGCTTATACTTCCAATTTGTTATTCTGAGCTTAGTCGCGATGCATTACTAAACATCTCTTTATGGGATATTAACAACTTTATAAAACCGGTATCTGAGGGCTAAATTAAACTTTAAGTCTTGTTAGTAAAATTGTTTCTTAAAGAATGATTCTTTTATTATTTTAAGTGAACTTTTTTGTGTTGGTTATATAAAATTACTATATCGAACCATAATTTTCTAGATTTTTATTGGTCACTGCACGAAGAACTTATTTAGTAAACATGGCATTTATCGGTCTGGCCAAATTGATTTGCGTATGGAACGCTCTGACATTTATGAAATCGACGAAACATCGATAAAAGCCAAATTTTCAGAAATTGAACATCGCTACTCATTAATTGATTATAATTACTTTCCTTTGTTAACTAAATTTGAATCTAATTGTTTTCTAAATACTGTAGCTTCGGAAAAAGCGCATACGAACTTAAGAATGCTTTTGAAAAAGTCAAAATTGTACTCGCGTAGTTTAATGGATCGAGTGAATTGGTTAGACAAAATCACGTTTAGTCGTTTAGAGGAGATAAAGCAAGAGGTTTAATTTTGTATATACATGTTTACTAACTGTTTAGTATGTATTTTCTAATTATTTTTAATACATATTCATAGTTTCATATATTTATTTGCACTCTAAGTATAAGTTTGGAATTTGTGCATAATCATAAAAATAACTTAATGTTATTAATATTTACCTCTTAAAAGCATGATTTGATATGTAATTTGAAATTTTCTGAAAAAACTAAATGAACGATATAGAAATGTTCTAAGTACATACAGCGAGATTTAAACAAAGTGAAATTGATAAAAGTACATGTCAATTTAAAAATACAATTTTGTTTGGCCCTGCAACAACCTAACATGGAAACATTGTCAAATTTTCTATGAAGTTGCAAAATGAGACATATAATTTGATAGAGTTTTTTCTCTGATTGAAATTGTCATCATTAACGAAGATGGAGAAGAAAAATATAGAAGAATTAGAAAAAAAACTATTGAATGGTATAAGTCTCATCTTGCAATTCCACAGACAATTTACAACGTTTTTTTAGTTAGTGATTTTGTTAATGTTTTTCTGTTTGATTAAGAATTTGTCAAAGATATTTTATGCTAATTTTTTTTAAGCGGAATGATTTTTTGCCTTTAATTAATATTTGGCAAAAAACAAACATAGAATTCGGATGGTTTCGTGGCTTTTTATGAATGTTTCTTATTTTCTTAATTGTAATTTTGAAGCGTTAGCATTATGGTTTAGATACATTTAGTTGCCTTAAAAGTAAATTTTTTAATGAAAATTTTAATTTTAAAAGGAAATTAGCAAGATAGGTGTTTGGCTTATATTATATTTTAATTCATAAACTTATATTTTTTAAAGTGTCTTATGAAAGGCATTATAGTGAGTAATTTTTTTAATGCATTATATTTTTAGGCAAAAGTAGAAGATCGTTCACTTTATTTGACTATTGAAATACCAACAGTTTATCATGCGGATGATGTAGTTGCTTATTCAATTGTTTTTTTTGCTGAAGATGATGACTTACTTTTTAATAATTCAACGTCTCGGTCGGTACATAATAACATTCCTTCATCCACAATTGCATCAACAAGTGCTACTGGTTTAACTCCTAGCACAAATTATTGTGTAGATCCAGAAATGGGTTTAGATAATTTGTGTGAATTAAAACACCACATGTTGACAAGAAACGCTCGAGCTAATAATATTGATCGTCGGCTGCAACCAAATCCGTCAACACGTGAAGCAATTGAAATGATTATTAATGTATTTAAAAACTTTTTTTTTTATTTTTTTAGTCACTTTTAGGTAATTTTTCTTTAGCAATGTTTAATTTAGTATTTTAAAAATATAGTTGTATTTTTTTCAGTTTTTTGATAAATATGTTTTAATAAATTAAAGGCTCCCAGCTCGCAAGTAATGTTGATGGAAGAACGTGATTTAATCTGGAAATTCCGTTTTTGGTTGAAGTCGAATCCATGTGCATTAGTAAAATTTATACGGTCTGTAAATTGGGAAGAAGAGGCAGAAGTTAAACATGCTATACA
>JANSTW010024785.1:0-15444 GCA_027564275.1 Diadocidia ferruginosa | reverse complement strand
CCGCCAACAGGATTCGAACCCCGAACCTACCATTTACTACAGGCGGCAATAATACCACACGGCTATAGCATTGGTTCAATTAAAAATATTTTGACAGATTTTCACTACATGTGAATAGTTTGTTCAATCAACACAAGTGGCGAATAAACACTAAGTGTCCATTCTGAATTATCTATATTTATTTTGTGGTATGGGACTACTAAAAATCTCGCACTTTTATTAAAATGTAGCCCGTCTACTGATAAAAAAAACTATATTTTTCGTAGATTTTTTACAAAAAAAATCACTAACCAAAGTTTGGCTACTCATTTTTGTGGTTATAGAAATTTTGCGGACAGACGGACAAGCATTTTTTTTTAGTTTCCTGAATCAGGCATCATGAAACGAAAAAAAATGGGTCCGGGCAATTTGACTTCTTTGACCTAAATTAAAGCTTACTACCATCGTTATATGTATATATGGATTTTAAAAAGGCTTAAATATATATATTATTATTGTGTGGTTGTTTTTGGCGCATCGACATCTAAGGCCAAAAATATATTATATATAAAACTAAATTTTTTAGCCAAATCAAAAAAGTTATATATTTTAAAAATTTGCAGATAGACGGTTTAGCCACGTGAGCGATACGCATAGTTTCGCGCGCCTCTTGGGATGCATTTCACCGCAGAAGCAAATTTATTTTGCAGGGATTTATATTTATTTTTAGAATTTTTTATTATTGTTTATTTTTAATTATTTTGATTTGCTGACGCGTATTATTGATTTATAATAAATGATGTAAAATAGATTAATAATTAAGAAAATGAATGATTTTTATATCAAAAATGAACATTTGGTCCTGCAGAGCACGTACGATTTGTGCCGATTTTGTTTGTGTGTTAAACAAAATATGCGGAGAATTCCCCACGAAAACCTGCCCAACTCCAACATACCCGCAATATATTTGGCAGCAACGACATTGGAGGTAAATTTGAATGTATATTAATGAGGATTTAATTTAAAACAATTTTCTAGTTACAATTTCGAGATGATTATCCCGAATATATATGCCCAAAATGTGAGAAGAACTTACTATTAGTTGCTAAAATACGAAAGGATCTACTTAAAGTTGATGCATTTTGGAAAACCTTTCTCCAACGTCACTCCGACTACCATTTAAATAAAAAGAAAACTCCACCTGATGTGGACTGCTCATCGCATCATGTCGAATTATCTGAAGGGGCAAAGCAAATCACAACAACTGAACCAGTCTTACATATAATTGATCACACAGCCTTAAATGGAACTAGTACAAATTTTTTAGAATCACATTTTATAACGAACAATAATCCTTTGATAGATCAAACAAATGTAGAACAGCAAGTGCCATTAGAACATGAGATTGTACAGAAAATTGAGGAATCCTACGTTTTTTGCGATGTTCAAGAAAATGATCCAAGCTTTGTTACGGCAGAACCAAAAACTCCAATGCCAATTGAAGAAATTAAAATTGAATCATATGAGCTGATTGATGATGTTAAGGATGAGGAGCACAAAAATGAAGATGATAACATTGGAACCGATGATGGATTTGTAGACGATGCTAATAATGAAGTGCTTGACGAAAAACCAATAATCGTAGATAGTCAATCAGCAAATGATAAGCTAATTTCTGACTATTATATGAGACAGAAAAATAAATATCCAAAGCAGAGAAATATCAATGGAATAACTGCGGTATGTGGCAAGGATAAACCATTCAAATGTTTCGAATGTGATGAAGGTATAATTTTGAACGGATGTGGGTTTAGTTAATATTAATAAAAACATTTCTTTGTAGAATTTGATGAAATCAGCAGTCTACACGAACATACATTTGACGTGCATTCAATTGTACAAATGTCTTGCGATGAATGCAATCAAATATTTTTCAAAAAGGGCGAGTTACGGCTGCATGTAAAGACGCATATTGAAAAATGTTGTGAATTCTGCAAACGTTATTTTTCAACCATGTAATTTAGATTTTATGTTTAATTAGTTTTATTTCAGCATAAAGCAATGGATTGAATCAATACTGTGTGCTAAAGATATTTGAATACAGAAATTGTTTCCCAAATCTAAAATCAACAGATTTTGATAGGAAAAAACGGTCCGGGTGCCCCAGCATAACTGGGATGCTGATTTTACAATCTTTTAACATTTAAAAACTGACGCAAACCACAATTGTATCCATACAGGGCATGTTAAACGTAAAAAAAATATTTGTATAAAAGGAACAATGGTCATCTTAATGTGAAAAAACAACCATTTACATTGATTTTTCACATTAGGCACTAGCGCCACGTTTCATTGAACTAAAATTGAACATGCCCAATAAGTTCACATTTTTGAACAAAATATTTAAAAATAAAATAGGAGAACCCTTCGGCTTTAAAACTTAAAACCCATCTACACCAAAATGACTAATATCCATCCGTTCAACTTTTTCTAAATCCCAGACTCAAGGTCTACTAAAAACTTACCCTCACTTAAATATAGCCAAATCCGTCTACTATCAAAATAACTTTTTTAATGTGCTCATATTTTTCGGCAATTTGTAAAAGAAAAAATCGTATGGCAGCCCCCCGTTACCCTTTGACCTAGAGACTCTAAATGCATTATCAGAGTATGGGACTACTTAAAACACATCTCTACTAAAATTGGTTCAAATCCGTCCACTGGTAAAAATTTGGTCTATATGCTCATATTAATATAAGAGCCCCCTTCTAAAGACTCCAAATGCAATGCTAGAGTATGGGACCACTAATAACTCATCCTTACCAAATATTGGGAAAATTCCTCAACTGGTGTAAATTTTTTTTGTGTCTGATAATTTGCTGACAGGCAGACAGACGGACTCGGGGCATCATAAAACTTAGCACCTCAAAAAATACACCTCGCGCATTATCGCTTCCTTCTAAAAATATAGCTAAGGCGATAATTTACTGATGCGAATTGTGATAATTCCACTAGACAATAATTCATGTAAGTGGAATTTCTTTTCGGGTTCTTGTCATTTCGAAAAAAATAATTTCAGGAATTTTCGGTATAATTTTGTTCTTCTTCTAAAATATGTTAAAAATTGTTTGATTTTTCACGGTCAGAAAAATCGTTACAAAAAAATTACATTCCAGATCCCGTTGGAAGACTCACATGAAAGAAAATCATGACGGTGGCAATAAGACGTTCACTTGTAATCTGTGCAATAAAACTTTGAAAAATTCTGACTCATTTAAAAAACATATCAGTCTGACGCATTCGGGTAACATGAGATTGGTTTGTCATATTTGTGGAAAAACGTGTAAAAATTCACAATATCTTAAGGTGCACTTAAGGACGCACGTTGAAAAAGCGAAGGCATTTAAGTGCTCGTATTGTGAGAAGGAATTTAAGTTAAAATATTCAAAGAAGTTGCATGAACGTGTTCATACCGGCGAACGTCCTTATATGTGTGATATTTGTGGCTTTTCATTTACCCAACGTGGTCTGCTGCAGCGACATAAAGAGCTCCATAATCGTCCGAAGCAAAAGAAGAAGCCTCGCCTAATTAATGTCGAACATGGAAATGTAAAGTGTGACATTTGTGATGCAACATTTTCAAATATCATAAATATGAAAAGTCATTTGGACAAGAAACATAAACATTTGGGAACGGCCATTTGGGAGGACAAACTAAATACGACCTGCATGAAATGCCATCTTACATTTACCGACACTGATAAATTGAACGAACACAAAAAGACACATTTGGAATTTATTTGCCACATTTGTAAGCAGCGTTACAGTAATGCTCGATCGTTGGAGCATCACATTTCAAAACATGCCGATAAAGAACGTCCGTTCAAGTGTGATGTAAGTGTTTTTATGATTCTTAAGAATTCGTTTAAAAACCAAATTCTTTACAGGTTTGTGGTGCAGCATACATTCGTAAATCTCATTTGGCTCAACATTATCAAGGTATGCACACGAACATTCGGCCGCATGTCTGTATGTTCTGTAGCAAGGCATTTGCACAAACATTCCAATTGAAAACACACATAAAATTGGTGCATCACAAAGAGAAACCGTACAAATGTGACGAATGCGACAAGGCTTTTTCAACGTCCGTTCAGCTAAATCAACACAAACAATATCACACGGGCAAATTTTTGTACCAGTGTCTGGTCTGTGAGAAATGTTTCATTAGCGGTTCGGCACTGACTAAACATACGCGGAATAGTAAATCTTGTCGTGGAAAATTGCCATCGAATCGGGGACCGTTACCACCGCCATTAGTACCTATTTCTCAGCCGCCATTAGCGGTACCTGAACCGATTGAAACAATGCCGGTAATTGTTGAAGCAACAGAAATCATTACCGCAACACCAATTATAACATTAGCTTTACCCATTGACGTGCATAAAAATATGGAGCAAATGACTCCTCATCAGTCACAAAGGTACAGAATCTTATCTAATTATCCAAATAAAAATATTTAATTTTCACTTTCTACAGGCAAGTCTATTACACATCAATATAACGATAAGAGATTTAAATTTCGATAATATATGTGATAATTTACGAATAAGGATATACAAAATCCAGCTGGTTGGATTAAAAGGTTAATTTTTAGAAATTATTTTAGTTAAAATTATAAATTGTCAATATTGGTTAACATCTCAATAGTAGAGCATTTTTAATGTGGCACAAAATGTTTACTGGGTATGAAATATGTACATTACGCAAAAATTTTCACATACGTCTGTCTCGCCTTTATATGTTTTTTAAACAGAAACATAATAAGACATGTAAAAAAACGTATATAGTGTAAAATTAACATTATATACTTTTGTCTAAAAACCTAACGTTGTTCTCGCAAATGAGCGATATGTAAATATCAGCCATACTGATGAAGGTCCGTAGGTCCGAGCGAGCTTTAAGCAATGACGTGATAGGTTTTCTACTTCAGTGGCTTTAAGTGCTTAAATTATCATGACATATTTGTTTAAAAAAGATATTTGCAGGCTTTGGGCGAAGAAAGGTACGCTTTGCCCTGGCCGAACGATTAATTTATTTAAGTATAATTTTGCTTTGATTTAGACCGATCAGCCTGTTTTTAAATATTTACATATTTTAAATGAAAAAGTAAAATTATACTGTACACACTGTGCATCTGTTTTTTAGAGAAACTTTGTGAAAAAATTTACTCAGTGTAAATTGATTCTTATACCCAGTAAACATTTTGTACAAATTTATATTCTACTATTGAGATATTAATTCGTAGTTGGAAAATTGGTTCTTACAATTTGAAGAAAAAAACGGGTTTGTGTTGTATAAATAAAAACAAATTAATTTAAAAAATAATTTATTCAAAAACAAGTCCTTGCGCCAATGGCAGCTCCTTTGAATAGTTTAATGTAACCGTTGATCGTTTGCAATATTGTTTCCATGAATCCGAACCAGATTCCCGTCCACCGCCCGTATGTTTCTCTCCGCCAAATGCACCACCGATTTCAGCACCGGACGGCGATGTGTTCACATTAACCAAGCCGCAGTCAGAACCATTTGGACCGATCCACTAAAAAGTAGTCCAAATTAATTTTCAATTTTCTAACTTAAGCTATTAATTTACTTGGAAAACAGACGAAACATCTTTGGTAAAAAGTGCCGAAGATAATCCTTGATCAACTTCATTGTTCCATTCGATGGCTTCGTCTAGGTTTCGTGTCTTAAAGACATAAACGATCGGTGCAAATGTTTCCTGTTTAACAATTTTCGCATCATGTGCAATATTTGTAATAATTGTTGGTTCGACAAAATAGCCGGGTCGATCTATTACATTGCCACCGAATTCAATGTGACCGCCTTGCTGAACAGCCTGTTCTATTGTCTTCTTGTAAATATCAACAGCCTGTTGATTGTGCAATGGTCCGTAGAGAGTGGTTGCTTCCAACGGATGACCGATACGTTTTAGTAACTAAAAATTCGAAACAAATGTAAAATCGATCGATCAACATTTAAAAAAAAACTTACGTTTTGATATTTCTTCTTTAACTCAGACAAAAATCGGGGATACAGTGCTTCGTGAATGATCAATCGTCGTGTGGTCGTGCATCTTTGACCAGCCGTTCCAATACACCCAAAGAATGCAGCATCCAATGCCATTTCAAAGTTTGCATCATCATTTATGATAAGCGCATTATTTCCGCCTAATTCAAGCAAGAATTTGCCAAATCTTCGTTGAACATCAACGCCAATTTGACGACCAACAGCCGTACTTCCGGTAAACGAAACCAATTTTACGCGTTCATCGTTCACCAATGTCTTGCCAATGTCTGCACCACCTTGACACAATGTCGACACGGGTGGCAAATCGTTTCGTCGAAATACTTCGGATACAATTTTCGTTGTAGCAATGGAAATCAACGAAGTACTCGGTGATCCTTTCCACAAGACCGTATCACCAACAGTCATCGCGATTGCTGCATTCCAACCGAACACAGCACATGGAAAATTAAAGGCCGATATAACGCCAACCAAACCAATCGGTCGCCATTTTTCCAGAATAACATGTTTATTACGCTCCGATGGCAGTATTTGTCCGGCAAACATTCTGGACAAACCGACCGCATAATCACAAATGTCCACAAATTCTTGTACTTCTCCAACTCCTTCGGGTTCGATTTTACCCATTTCCAACGAAACTAACTTGCCCAATGGCAACAGATTCTTACGTAATTCATCGCCAATTTGACGAACAATTTCACCTCGACGTGGTGCTGCCAAATTACTCCAGATTTTATAAGCCTCATTACCAACCGCTAAACATTCTTCCAGCTCTTTAATTGTTCCAGTTTGTACTTCCGCAATGCATTGGCCAGATGCTGGATCAATTGATTTTATTGTTGGACCCGTTCCAGTCCACTTGCCATTATAAACACCGTGATTTGTACGTTGAAGACCGAGATCTTTTAGGAAGGAATATTTTGGATCATCAATTAGATAGGTTGAGGTAGATGCTGCCCGCGACATTGTTGTGGATTTTAAATAGTTTGCTATATTTAAGCGGATGATCGCTGATCGTGGAATGATTAACATCTGGAAAATAATTTGGTTATTCGTTTATAGTTATTTCAGCCCAGTATCTGAAATGTATGAAATCCCTCACCAAACTTTATGAAAGACCAAATATTGTCCTGAACATGTATAACGAATTTGCTCCAAATAAGACCCCACCCGCTCTATCCTATAAAGAATCATCCCCCGGTATAAAAAATATACTACGAATTTTGGGGGAAACTCTCCCTTTCGGAGGGGGCGTGGTTTAAAGTTTGTATACAAAAGTTTTAAAACAATATTTTTATGTCACACGCTCACACCTATACAGAATAGAAGAGTGGTAAAATAAAAAAAGTGGTGTAAACTAACGGGGAGAGGGCACAATTTTTAAAAATGGGAGGGGCTTAACGTTTGTATGAATAATATCAACAATACATTTTTATATGGGTTGTGTGTATTCAAATGAAAGGTCTTGACAAGAGCTACAATTTTAGTTCTAAGGGTTTTAGTCTATCGTTTAACCTTCAGTCCCCTTTTTAAATTTGTAAAAAGAAAAATCAATTAAGTATTAGTATAAGTATCATTTTTTGTACACACTTCGGTGCATTTGATTTTTAGTATTTATAACTTCCCCATCCGAAAGGGTTCCGAGCGCGGCAAAATTTACGAATTTTTAAATATTGAAAATAGATATTCTACGTTACATCACACTGGTGACATGACACCTCCCCATTGGATCAATCTCTTACATAATTTAGAACCTATTTCACTCCTCCTCTGGGGGCGTTAGATATTATATATTGAATTGAAAAGCAACTATTTATTATTTTAACAGTAATTCCTTTCTGATCATTCTTACCAAGGCAATACATACATCTAGAACAAAATTTTGGTCTAATTTTACCAATTGCGAACAATTAACGAATTCACATTTCTGCTTTTACTATTTATTAAAAATATCCATAAATATATATATATATATTTAGGTCAAAATGGTCAAATTGCCAGGACCCATTTTTGTTTTGTTTTATGATGCCCTGAGTCAGAAAAACTAAAAATTTAAAAGTGTCCGTCTGTCTGTCCACAAATTTTCTAGACACAAAAATGAGTTGAACTGGTGGACGGATTTGGCCAAAATTTGGTCAGGATGACTTTTTAGTGGTCCCATTGTATTGCATTTGGGGTCTATAGGTCAAAGCGGGTGGGGGCTCCAATACGATTTTGTTGGTTAAAATAGCCGAAAAATATGAGCATATAGAGAAAGTATTTTAACAGTAGACGGATTTGGCCCAATTTTGGTGGGGGTGATTTTTAAGTTGTCCCATGCTCCGGGATTGTATTTGGGGTCTCTAGGGCAAAGGTGAAGAGGAGCTCCCATACGAGTTTTTTGTATACATGGAAAATATGAGAAATGGAGAAAGTTTTTGTAACCTCGGACCGATTTTTTACAAACTAAAATCCATATCATAAATGGAGTTTATATGGAAATAGAAGAAGCCTTAATTTAGGTCAAACTGACATTGCATTTGGAGATTCTAGGTCAGAAAGTGGACTAGGACCCACACAACCTTTTTTTAAATGGCGACAGAATTTTAGCAAGAAAAAGTTTTTCATACGAATTTGGCTTAATTTTTTGTAAGAGGCAGTTTTTCTAAATTTCATACAATTATTGGAGGGCTCAAGCTCAAATAATGGAAGGAGGTTGTGCCATAATTTTTATTTTTTTGTAAACTTACGGATTTAGTTATATTTTAATGAGGGTATTGTAGGTAAAAAGAGAGGCGATGTTACTGAACGTAGGCAAGACTCTAATATGAGCATATTTCCACATATATAAGTTTTTAATTGTAGACGAATTGCGCCAAATTTAGACAAGGTTCAGTTTTTAGTAGTCCCTGTGGTGGTCCCATACTATGGGATTGCTTTTGGGGTTTCTTTATCAAAAATATGGAGAAGCTTCCTCAATTTTTTTTTTAAATGTAAGAATCATATCAACATATTATATAAATTATAGAAAGTTCACCATTTGACGAATTTGCGAAAATTTTGGTAATTACCATATAATGTTGTTTTGAAAACATAGCTGAAATATATGAGATAATAGGAATGATTAGAAATGTGTGTGAGTTTTTAATAGGGATTGCAATAATCTCGGGAAATTTCAATCCCGGGATTCCATTCTTTCAATCCCGGGGGAATGGAAGGAATCCATGGAAGCCGTAGCTTAAGTTTATCAATAGTTTCATCTACCAGACGTCTTTGAATTGTGCGTGCGTTTTACGTGTTTCTTATAATAAATAATACTGGACAACAAAGTGACACTTTTTTTTATTTTTTTGGATTAAATCAAACTGTTTTAAGGTAATTTAGGGGGTCGTTGAAGTCGAAAATGTTCTGATACTATACCACGTCGTAAAAATAGAATTATTGAGGAAACATTTATGAATATTTTTTTTGTAAGAATTTAGAGAATTTCCATACATGCTAAAAAAAACTAAACTGCTAGAAAAAACTAGTAATATTTTCGAAAAAGCTTAGTAAATCTTTCAGTGTTGACCAGTTTGAATAAACATTTTTTACTTAAGTAATTAGAATATAAAGAAAATTCATAATATTATTGCCAATTTGGTATGTTTTTAATGCTTAAAAAAATAAAATCCCGAAATCCCGGGTTTTCTGTAGTGTAAATCCCGGGATTTCGTGATTGTAATCCATAGTTTTTAATGATTCTAAACATAATTTCACTGAACAATAAATTACTGCTTCTATATTAGATTATTTCTAGAACCGAACAACTCGGGCGTTCTTTTTTTGGTCTTTATGATCAGGATTGGCAAGTAATCGTGTTCCTATTTTTATTTTATTTATAGTCATCTGCTCTCTAACTGAGCCCCTTGTACCTTGAGTCAGCTCTACTGGCTATGTTTATACGCTTTATATTGATAAAAGGCTTATTTTATTCGCCGTGTCAATTATTATCGCTGTCAAGTTCAAATTTTATTAGTTGTTATATATATATAATTATCTCGCTTTACATTCCATCATGTCGCATTTCTTACCAATTTAAAATAGAGAAAAATATTTTTTTCAAATTTTAACCGCAAACAACAAATATTTACCAAACAAATAATATACAGAAAAAAAATATTGAAATATTACTAATAAACAATTATATAATTTAATAGGTATATACCGGGCACCGGCTCCGATAAAATTTGAATTTAAACTGATGCGAATTATATAATTACCAAACATCTATAGTATAAGCTGCAATTAACTAAATATATTTAAATTATTTACATACATTTTTTTTAAATCTGCTAAACTAACATACAAAGTAAATTCAGGTATACTTTGTAGGTATAATATACAAGACATGAATTGAAATCAAAAGTATCTATTTTGCTATACTTTCCTCAGCTAAACAATCTCACATGATAACATAAACATATATAAGTTAGTAAATATTTAGATTATATAGCGCTTATCTCTAATTTTTGAAATACATTTTTATTATCTATATGAGCTTCTTAAGAATTATCTGTCTTCTGAGACTTAGTATATTAGATATAGTATACATATAGGGCATCCTGGAAAACTGTTACTATATGCGACTGTACGAATATATATTTTTAGACTGAAGAGCATTAAATTAAGCCTCTCATTAAATCTTCAAGGGATTATAAAATAAAGCTTTTCTTATTTCTTGCGAGTACCCAATAAACCACTTAACAAAATCCACATTTCACCATACAGACCATATAAAATTATCTAATTTCAGCCAAATTATTGCAAGAAAAATTCAATTCACATATTATTTGTTTTATTTAAAAAAAACTCTTCTCACCTTGAAATTATATTAAATTATTAACAATAAATAAGCCGAAAATAAATAACAATTTCTGCTGCAACTGTTGCAACAACACCAAAAACAGACTTTAAATTAATAATATTTCGCTCTATACTGCCTTAATATTATGATAAATCATATCAACTGCGTGAAATGTGATAAGTTGATAACCTAACTGGAAAAAAATCAGCGTATATTACACTTGTATTATTTATTTATTAATCTAATTTTTAAAAAGGCATATTAAATGATAACAAAAAAAACGAACAACAAACAATCAACATCAATGTTAATATTTCTATTTTATACAAAAGATAATTAACAATCTCAATTCTTCCTTTATCAAAGAAAAAACACACACTTGAACATAAATAATGAATGAACAAATAGTTACTTCCAACTAATAACATCGTAACTCGAGTTACGTTGAAAATTAGTAATTAATGCAGGCATGTTCCATGAAATTTTAGACGTGCATCTTCAAAATTGTCGAAATGGGCCTAATTTTATTTTCTCAAATTTTTTTTGATTTTGGAAAAATCTATAACTATAATCTATTTTTCAAACATTAATTTGAAAATAAATAATATAAATTTTAGAAAAACCGCAATAAAATATAGTTGTCTTAATCTTTAAATGTAAACGATTCAAAAAACGAAAAACTTAAAATCGCTCTCCTGAAAAGTTTCTATTTCCGAGTTACAATCTTTTTGCATGGAAGTATTGAAATAGAATATTTAAAATGTTTCAAATATATTTGCAATAAAAATAATTTATTTATTTAAAATGACATTGCGTAGGTATATCTTATTTAAAATAGAATTAAAAAAACGAATAAAATTTAAAATTATTTAAAATGATGTTATGAGGGTCGGTTGATGTCATCGAGTTTGTGGGTAACATCAAAGCGCCAGCAATCCACCTCTATGTCAACGGACGATTTTTTATGAAATTTATACGATGAGTCGATGTTGTACCGAAGCTCTGCAATTACTTCAGCTGGACAATTCCATTCTGCGGATTTCTTTTTGATAAAATTTCTGAGAAAAAATTTATGTTAGAAAAAGTTTTTTAAATATTTGGTTAATTTATCTATATATATAAAAATGGAATTATGTAAATTGGTGATTTATAGCCGCCTAAACTGTTAGTCCGATTTTACGTAGGATCTCATTTTTGGACAAGGATCGTGTGAAGTTTTGTTCCAATCGACTCAAATCTGAACTTTTCTTTAGGATCAAAAAAGTATGACAAAATCTACGTAATTTCGGTGTAACTGATTCGAATAATTGTACTCCAAATTTCACTGCTGCGGACTTCAATACATTTTTAGTATGCTCTTCTTTTTCTTCCTTATCCCCATCTGTAACAACATCGTTGTCATCTTCTTTTCATACAAATTACTTTAATCAATTTGCTAATAATGTGGAATATATGTCGCAAATTCTATTCGACGGATCTAGTCCAATTCAATTGGTTACATGTTTAATTTCTTTCTCACTTCTTCGCAGTATCCGCTATCGTGGAAGTTAGTTAAGATTATCCTCATTTACAATAAAAGTCGTAATTTTTACATTAAAAACTTCCGTCCCGTAAGTATAATGCTTTGTCTTTGTCTAAAGCGTTCTAATTTATTGCGAAGAACCAAATTATCGTGTTAAATAATAATCTACTGTACAAGTTTTTCAAGGTTTTCGTGTTAGCGATAGGACTAATACCGCCCTACTTCACATTCATGACGATATATCTCGAGTTTATGATAAAAAAAATTAACTGCAATGGGCCTTCTTAATTTTTTCTAAGGCATTCGACTTGTCTTTATTTTACGAGTTTTCTAGTTCGGCTGATAATTTTATAAAAAACTATCTTTTCGATCGTTAACACTGCGTTTAAATCAATAACTTTACTTCAGACTCATGGTGTCCCACTGGATTCGCTACTTTTCAGTATTTATTAATTATTAATGATCTTCTATCCGTTATTAGTTCTTGCAATGCTCACTTATTTGCGACGATGTACACATATATACCACTATCCCAATAAATCAACTTTTTTAAGCTATTCAGCAGGTTAAACGCTGATCTATTAGTAACTGGGCAATAAATAACTGCTTATCTTTAAAAACAGGTAAGTCTCAGGCTATATTTTTTTCAATAAATATAACAAAATCTCTGACATACAACTTCCATCGATTACACTGAAAGGTGTTTTTTTGCCCTATTCTAAGAAGGTCACTAATCTTGGATTGGTCACGAGTGACTATCTTAACTGGTGTGATCACATTAATCTAAGTATAATAATAACCAGTAGTAGCTTTTAAAAATTTGACATACGATTTGATTTTCCTAATTTGAATGATCTTGATTTCATTGTAGGGACATAATTCTGTTTGAGAAGATGGCCGACAATTTGGCAACAGATGTTGCGATTTGCAAAGACTTTGTATAGATTAGATTTTGGTGCCGGTAAAGTGAACTTTAGCCCAACATTTATCTATAGATAAACTCGAGGATAAATTACTTGGGATAATTAGTTATATTTAAATTTCAAGTTCAATGCGGTCTCGTACATTGCCTCGTACATTAGAAAATTTTCAATTTTTTATTGAACAACTTTTGAGCCCTACCCATAATAAATTTATCCAATTTGTGAAAATCTTAATGCAGACACTGTTCATCGGTCCGTTCCCGCATTCAGAATTTTAAGTGTAGTTAAAGCTGAATTCCACTCTGCTCAAGGCCCTCGGACCAATTTTTCTTTAAATGAAAATAAATTAAAATAAAAAAAAAACAATTTTAGACTATACCTGGATCATCTGCTATCATTAGAGCAATACGATGAAGCGGCCGCACTGTGTTTGCGTACCTTTGGCAAAGATAAAGTATTATGGGAGGAGGAAGTTTATAAATTTGTCAAAGTGCAACAATTAAGGTTCGTTTTTTTCCCTGAAATAACTTATTGAATTTATTGATAATACAATAATTGTAACAGATCTGTAAGCGCCTATTTGCCTCGTACAGCCGACTGCAAACTAAATCCGCATGTCTATGAAATGGTTCTGTATGAATATTTGAAACTAAATCCACCGGGATTTTTGGCATTGATAAAGGAATGGCAACCGTCTCTCTACAATACCTCGGCTGTTATAAATGCAATACACGATCACTTCACGGAGCGTGATCAAAACATTTTGCTGGAATCGCTAGCTATTCTGTATAGTTATGAGAAAAGATATGAAAATGCGTTGTCTATGTATTTGAGGTGAGTTTTTTTTTTGGTGGGAAGTTTTGAGTTTGAAAATAGTTAGTTTCTCTTTGGCAGAATACAACACGCCGACGTATTTGATCTGATAGTAAAACATAAGTTATATAATGTCATTCACGGTATGCTAATATCGCTGTTGCAATTAGATAGTAAAAAGGCCATTTCAATTCTATTGACCAAAGACGGAATTTCACCGCAAATTGTCGTTAAGCAATTGGAGGAAAGAGAAGATTATTTGTATATGGTAAGCCAGCGAATCGTTTAATATTTTATCAATAATTTATCAAATCTTCTGTTCAGTATTTAGTTGAATTGGACAAGGTGGACAAATCTGGCGTATTTCATAGAAAATTAGTAAATCTGTACGCAAAGTACGATCGATCAAAGTTGTTGTCATTTCTAAAACGTTCCAATAGCTATCCGATACAAGAGGCGCTGGACATTTGTAAACGCGAACTATTCTATCCGGAAATGGTTTATCTGTACGGACGCATGGGCAACACCAGCGAAGCTCTGTCCATTCTAATAAATAAACTGCAAAACATTGAGATGGCAATTGATTTTTGCAAAGAACACAACGACATGGACTTGTGGAATGAATTAATTAATCAATCCTTAGATCGACCGGAAATGATGACAAAACTGTTGGATGGCATTGGCGGTTTTATAGATCCGGAAATTCTAGTTAATAAAATAAAAAATGACGTTGAAATTCCTGGACTGAAAAAATCGTTGATAAAAATGCTTTGTGACTATCGTTTACAAGTTGACATTCAGGATGGCTGTAACAGTATTTTGGCCACAGATTACTTTAGTTTGCACGAAAAATTAGTTAAAAATCAACAGAAAGCTACGCTTATATCGAATGAGATGACGTGTGGCAAGTGTCGCAAAGAACTTTTGGTGAAAGGTATGCACAATTTCCTTTTCGTTATGCAAATAAATATGCTAAATATTTTCATATTTTTCAGATCCCATCAAAACGGACATTGTCATATTCAATTGTCATCATTTTTTTCACAAACATTGTTTTCCAAATAATTACAATTTTGATTTTTGTACAATATGTACGTCAAAGAAGCAATAATCACGAGCACAGACCGCGGAGTTGCATAACGATGGCCTCAATTCAATCGGACGTACTTCGCAAATTGTCGAAATTTAGATTTAGATGGCAGTTTGTTTATTATCAAAGTGTATAGAGTAGAATAGGTGTGCGCAAAAAATACATAGAAAGATTTTGTGATGTCATTGGAACGGCAAGTACGAGG
>JANSTW010024674.1:0-15447 GCA_027564275.1 Diadocidia ferruginosa | reverse complement strand
TTAAAATCAGTTAATGTGTAGAGTTTTTAAGCATTTTAATGTTTTAGATTGTAGATGCTCGAAATCCATTGTTGTTTCGAAGTGCGGATTTGGAAGCATACGTTAAGGAAGTAGATCCAAAGAAAAAAAGTATTATTCTTGTTAATAAGTCTGATCTGTTAATGTCTAACCAAATTCAAGAATGGCACAATTATTTTGTGAAACATGGAATGGTCGCTGTTTTTTGGTGATGTTTTGAATAGTGAAATGTATTTAAAAAGAAAAAATTTGTTTCATACGTTTCTTTGTTTTTACAATAAATTAACTTAACAGGGGTTTAGGAGCGCTACGCAATCAACAACTTTGTCTGAAAATGAAGTGGACCAATGTGGTGAATCGGTTCTTGACCTTTCTATTGAAGAGCAAATCAGTAGTACCGAAACTTTTACTTTTATTAAAACTGCAAAGGTACATTCCTGTCGGAACAATATTTATGCTTACCTTTAAATTTGATTATTATTTTAGGAACTTTTAGACTATTTTAAAGCTGAAGCTAAATCTGCTCGTACTGACTTAAGTTCTTTTGTTATTGGAATGGTTGGCTATCCAAATGTTGGCAAAAGTTCAACAATTAATTGTTTAGTAGGGGAGAAAAAAACATCAGTGTCTGCTACTCCTGGCAAGACGAAACACTTTCAGACGTTGATTTTAGATGAAGAGGTACAACTTCTCTTTATCTTTTATTGTTTCATTGTAAATTTTAGCTTACAATTTGTGATTGTCCTGGCTTGGTTATGCCAACATTTGGCTTCAGCACTAGCGAAATGATTTTAAACGGTTTGTATTTTAAAAAAAAGTAGATATTGTTTATATGATAATTTTTTTGCTCCTGATTAGGAAAAATAATCTAAACCACTTAAAATTAGTTTTTATCGTTTTGTTTAAAAAAAAATTTTACAGCTGTTCTTCCTATTCACCATATGCGTGATTATTTTTCACCTGTTCAACTTTTATGTAACCGAATACCTCGGCGTCAATTTGAAATACTTTATTCGGTGCTTTTGCCGAAACCAGCCGGTCATGAATCAAACGATAGACCACCCACTGCCCATGAGCTTCTTACAACTGTAGCATTTATGAAAGGATTTATGTCGTCTCGTGGTATTCCAGATTGTTCTAGAGCTGCTAGGATGATTTTAAATGATGTAGTGAGTGGTAAATTAAAGTGGATTGCTAGTCCTCCAGATTTTTTGCAAGAAGAATTTGATAATTGGACAATTCCAATAATGCCAAAAAAGAATTACGAAGAGTACGGGTTAAATGTGCTCAGACAGGTTTGTTTTAAAGTCTTTGAATGTACTTTTTGTTAATTTTTTGTAATTTTTAGCTTGATAAACGTAATTTAATTATTAATGATGAATCGTCTAATAAAAAAGTTGACAGCAATTTTTTTGGTGCAACAGTATCTGGAATTGGGCGGAAAGGAGCAAAAAATGGTTGTAAAATTGATAGTCTTTCAACAGATAAGAAACATGGCAATAGAAATAAAAAAGAAAAATTACGGCGTGTGTTTTCTCACTTAGACGCCTAAAATTTATTTTTATTTTTGTGTTGTATATTTTTGTTATAATACATAATTTTAATTGTGCGCATTTATCTGTAATTTGAATAACTGGTTAAAAATACCTGCATTATTTATTTTTTTTGTAGAAGTCTAAGTAAAAGACTAAAGATGTTTAGTTCAATCTTAAACTTTTAGAGATTTTTTGTAAGGCGGAAAAAATGGGAAAGATTCTAAAACCAAGTCGCGTTGTTATTCTCCTTAATGGACGTTTTGCCGGTCGTAAAGGAGTTGTGGTAAAATGTTACGATGATGGGAATGCTGGAAGACCATATGGTCATGCCTTAATTGCCGGAATCGACAAATATCCGCTTAAAGTGACGAAAAGAATGGGCAAAAAGCGAGTAGCTAAGCGAACTAAAATCCGTCCTTTTGTTAAGGTTGTCAGTCTTCAACATGTTCTTCCTACCAGGTATATAAGATTTTACTCAGACATTATAACTTTGTCACTTTTTAAGGTATTTGTTCGATCCTGACTTTGACAAGAGCGTTGTAAACCTGGAGTCCATCAAGGAACCCGAGAAAAAAAAAAAAGCTATTGCAACCATCAAAAAAGAGTTTGTAGCTCGTTACAAAACCGAAAAGAGCAAATGGTTTTTCACAAAGCTTAGATTTTAAGATATTTCCATTTCTCGTTGTTATGGTTGATGAATGAAACTTGTTATAAATTTTAAAGTATTTGTCTCTATTCAAATAAAATAATTAAGTTGAGTCTGAGGACGTTATGGATTGAAAAAAAAACAAAACCAGTTTTTTAAAGTTTTTTCATTGCCATTTTGGGCCCTAAACACTTCGGGAATTTTATTTTTATTGTCTCTAATTACAGTCGGTTTTCACATGTAGTTTACTGGAAAAAAATAATCTGCGGAAATTTTGCACTTAGCAGTTTTTTAAAAAGAAATAATAAACCAATTTCGTTGATCTGTATGCCCCAGTTCATACGTAAAACGAGGATTTTCAAGAGTGGTAGCAAGCATGCGTTTGGTGCCGTGTGCTGGTTGACTTTGGCATTGAGAATTTAAGACAACGGATATCTATTACTAATTGCCACTCCTACTATCTTGTTAAAATAATGTTGATTAGCTCGATAAAATGAATTTATATAAATTTTGCAGGAAAAAAAAAAGGAATATAATCTAGTCTGAAATTTTTCATTGGTGTCTTTCCAGCTTCTATAAGTCGATTTCTATTTAATTTAGTTCATTACTTTTTTGAGGGCATTATTTTGTTTGAAAATATCCTAATTTTACTTCGTGTTGTTATCATGTTCTTGATTAATTCTGTCAGTTAATTCGTTGATCTTTCATGATTTTTAAAGCTTTCATTTTCTTGTTGTAAATGCCCCACTTTTAGTTTGCTCAGAAGTAAATTACCATTTTTAACATTTATTATTTTAAATAATTCAAAAATGCAAATGAGGATAAAATAGTAACATTTGCAAAAGTAGAAGTGATAATATCCATAGGAAATGTGTAAAGTCATTTCTATTGCATTAATTTTGTGGTAGTACTTACATTCAAATCTCACCAATATTTTGTATCATCTATTCGTCAAATGTAACTTTAATAAATTTTATCCCATAGAACTAAAGTTTGAAAACTGCACAATGTTATAGTTATAATATTAATTTTGATAATCATTATATACACTAAATTTATTTAGTTCTAAAGTTATCTCCCAATAAAATTATTCTTTGTAATTTTTATTGAAAATCTTCAAAAAAAAATGAGCAAGAAGCCCCTGTCATTTTTTGCTATTTGGCTCGAAAGGGAAAGGCTTGTGGAAATAATATACTTGCTTTTAGCTTTTTTGTGTGATCGTATATTCTCTAAAAATGCCAAAAGCCTGAAATTTTATGTTTGTCCCGTAACGAACTAAATTTTTGGCTTTTTGATTGCCGCAGGCGAGAAATTTTTTTTTTATATGAAAATTTTGCAATTAACTGTGTAAAATAGATTAAATGTCATAGAAAGTTATTCTTACGTATAATTCTGTATTTCTGTTTTTGACTTTACGTATTATTAAGGAAAACTTTTATATTTATTAGTTTTTGCGTTATTACAATATAATATTTGGCTGTTTTAATATAAAATTCATTTTTCGAATCAATGTGATTTTGGATTGATATTTGGTTAACTTTCAATTTTAATTGACGCAATGTGTTCTGGAGCATAGATTTTAAAGGTTTTGTAAATTCTTTGAGAAACTCGTTGGCTTGTTGGCATCGAGTGTGTGTGCGTCCACGCTCTGTGGACGAATAGTTGTGTTTAAGACGGGCCGTCTCAACGGGGCCACGGCCCCGATGGTGTGTTGTTTAAGCGAAGAAGCTAGAGAACAGAAGCGCATTAATCAAGAAATTGAAAAGCAATTAAAACGCGATAAGCGTAAAGTGCGCAGTGAACTTAAACTTCTTTTACTTGGTTGGTCATTGCGATAATATTTTTAGTAATTTCTAGAAACAATAACTAAAAAAAATTAAAGTACAAAATGTTTTTCTCCTTTATTATACTATTTCTAAACCAATTTTTTTGCAGGTACGGGTGAGTCAGGAAAATCAACATTTATTAAGCAGATGCGTATTATTCATGGCAATGGTTACTCAGAAGAAGACAAAAAACAGCATACTCGGCTTGTGTATCAAAATATATTTATGGCTATGCAGTCGATGATTCGTGCTATGGACACATTAAGCATTCCATACACTGACAGTACTTCAGAAGTACTGTTTCTATCAAATTTTTTAATTTTGTTTTTATATTTCAAAAAAGCAGAGATGATTTAATATTTTTATTAAAAATTAATGGAAATAATTTCTTTTTGTACTTTTAATTTTCTTCTTTAAGGTAATTTACTTTCATTTTTTAATTCTAGGAGAAAGCGGATATTGTGACTGCAGTTGATTATGAAAATATTTCTTGCTTTGAAGAACCGTATGTGACTTTTATTGCAAATCTTTGGCAAGATTCTGGCATTCAAGAAGCTTATGACCGCCGAAGGGAATATCAACTTACTGATTCTGCCAAATAGTAATTTCAAAAAGAATATTTTGTTATTATATTTATTAAAAAAATTTAGTTACTTAAACGATATCCAAAGGATTTCTCAGCCAAATTATTTACCTTCAGAGCAAGACATTTTGCGTGTTCGCGTTCCGACTACGGGGATTATTGAGTATCCATTTGATTTGGAAAAAATCGTGTTTAGGTAT
Organism: Diadocidia ferruginosa; assembly: GCA_027564275.1. Classification (NCBI taxonomy): domain Eukaryota; kingdom Metazoa; phylum Arthropoda; class Insecta; order Diptera; family Diadocidiidae; genus Diadocidia; species Diadocidia ferruginosa. Next base: position 10,639 of record JANSTW010024674.1, on the reverse strand, counting down.
TTTTACACTTTTATTTGCTTTTTTGAGTTGACTTAGTTTTTTTATTTCAGAATGGTTGATGTAGGAGGTCAGCGTTCTGAACGAAGAAAGTGGATACACTGTTTTGAAAATGTCACGTCAATTATGTTTTTGGTGGCACTTTCCGAATACGACCAAATTTTAGTAGAGTGTGATAATGAAGTAATTTTTTTTACAATGTCTCACATAAAATTATGGTAGCGTTATGCTAATTTTTTTGTTATTAATTTTGAAACAGCTGTAAAATTTTTTGAAGTACTATAATTTTTTATTAATGAAAAAGTTTTTTGAATGTTGATATTAACTTAGCCAAATTAATATAACCTATTGTAACAAATTATAAATTTAACTTTTTATCTTTAGAATCGAATGGAAGAGTCAAAAGCACTCTTCAAAACAATCATCACTTATCCATGGTTTCAGCAGTCTTCCGTTATTCTTTTTCTCAATAAAAAAGATTTACTAAAAGAGAAAATTGTTTACTCTCACTTAGCGGATTACTTTCCTGAATACGATGGTAAATATAGTTATTAATATATTTATTAACTTTTGTAATACTTTTCTTTAATCAAGTACAAATTTTTTTATTTATTGTTTTAAGTAAAATGAATTAACGATTAAAACAATAAAATGGTGTTATTGGAGTTTTTGTCAAGAGTTGAAATAAATTTAATCTATGGTTGAGTCTCATGTAAATTTTTTTAATCTAAATGCAATAAAAAATTATTCACTATTTTAAGTATGAAACATAAAAAAATGGAATTTCTAACAAGAAATGCATTGGCCTAATGTTTGTAATTTAAAAAGGGGTCTTTTGCAAAATCTCGTTTTTTTATTTGATAAAGATTTTATTCAAAAATTATGAAAAACATTTTTTTAGGTCCACCAAGAGATGATGAAGCAGCGAGTGAGTTTATCCTAAAAATGTTTGTTGATTTAAATCCTTTAGAGCCGCCACAAGACAGCAAAAAGCAAGAGCAAAGTCAGGAAAAAAGTATTTATTCACATTTCACCTGCGCCACAGGTTAGTTTTTTTTACATTTTGGTAACGCTGTGGTCTACTGTGAACTATACTTTTTTTGGCTATTCAATTTTTAATGTATGGAAAGACACTTAAATTTGTGACAGTTTACATGGTCTTAAAATATTTTTGCTTGTGAGTTACGTATTGTAATGATTATGGTATTGGCTGGAACTAGTGTTTAATTTTATTATGACTCAAAGCGTATAGACGACCATTTTTATTTAAAGTATTTTGTAACAATCGATACAAACTTTTATGGTTTTGGTTATCTCGACGTCATCTATATTTTTTCTTTGGAGTGAAATTGCAATCAGAATCTAATAGATATTTAATAAACATTCTTTTTCAGTAAATTACTGTTTTAATGCAATTATTGTTCAAATGCCATGCGTTTACATTAAAGACTTACGTACGCTGTATAGTAATGGAAAAAGGTAATCTTTGGAAACAAAAAAAACCACGTCTCGCAAATCCGCCGAAAGTAGTGTTTCTCAATCTAATAAAGAATTACTTTCTTTGTAGAGCTAGAAACGACAATTGAAAATGTCTACAGGAATTATATGGATTGTTGATATCCAATATGTAGCACTATCTGTTTGGTCAAAACTCGAGAAAAATAAACCGAATATTAAAAGTTATCAAAATTATTGAGTTTGTTCCTAGTTTTTAGTTCGGTAATAAAAGGGTACTAATAATTTTATATCTATCTATGCTTTCTAACAGTTTCAAATATACTTTCGAAAGTTATGTAAAATACAATTATCTCAGTCAGATTATAATCAAAGTAAAATATGCAAAAAAAAAAATTTTATTAAGCAAATATAAGTCAAAACCGTGTAGTTTATTGGTGGACTACATAAAATTGGCTTCGTCATAAGCGGAAAAAATTTCTTAATTGCTATTAATTATTAGTATTTTATGTGTATATGGACTTTTTGCTTTTAGATACAGACAATATTCGATTCGTGTTTGCAGCGGTAAAAGATACAATCTTACAAATTAACTTAAAGGAATATAATCTAGTCTGAAATTTTTCATTGGTGTCTTTCCAGCTTCCATAAGTCAATTTCTATTTAATTTAGTTCATTACTTTTTTGAGGGCATTATTTTGTTTGAAAATATCCTAATTTTACTTCGTGTTGTTATCATGTTCTTGATTAATTCTGTCAGTTAATTCGTTGATCTTGAATTTCATGATTTTTAAAGCTTTCATTTTCTTGTTGTAAAGATTAATTAATGCAAATAAATCTTGAAATAAAATTTTTGTAATTAACAATCAAAATGCCTTTAACTTCCGTAAAGTAACTTTACCTTACGTAAAGTGACAAGAGAAGTTACTTTACGTGCACTAGAACTTCGTAATATCTTATACATCAAATCGGGAATTTTAGATATAAAAGGTTACTTAGCTCTTTTTGATTAGATAACACCGGAACTTTGCCTGCGAAAGTTAGAGCACTTTTTGCTTAGAAAAATATCTATAATCAATTCCTTGAAAAACCAATGTGGGGGGGCGGGTCTTTGATAATATTGTATTTTAGCATTAAATAATTGGGATTATACAATTCTTGGTGCAGTAACTTAATTTTAAGTATTCCGAAATAAGTGTAGCTTTAGAATAAAGTGAGATTCTTTCCAGGTGAGCTAGCTTACAACACTAAAAGGTGGATTAAATTTGGCCTTATAGAACGGATATAAATACCAAAAGTTATCGAATTTTAAGGACTTTCTTATTAAATTTACGTAATTACTACTCTCTTAAATTTATTTTTTGTACAATTTAACTGCTTTCAAGTTAAAGCAAAATTGATTATCTAACTGAAAGATTTGATGTTTTAAAAATGTCGTTTAATTGAAATTTTATTTCTTTTTTTTGCAATTGTAAAACATATTATTAGAATATTAGCAGAACAATGGCAGCAAAACCAAAGACAAAAATAATATACGTATAGCATAATAAATTTATAATTAAAATAACAAAAATTTACACAGAAAAAAATAATTAAATATCAGATTTGAGAGAGATTGGGTTTTAGCCGATTTGCGTTTTGGAAAAGGGCAACCTTTAAAAAAAATCACGCTGAACTCGACAAAAATTTGCTTGCAACAACAGTAAGTTGGAACTTAATCATTTGTATGTTCTTATAATACAACCATCTAGGTTTATATTTTGTAAATTGTAAGTCGAAAAAAAGTATAACAAACGTTTCGATTTTTTCTAATTTTATGAGATCATTCTACAAACAATGTCACTTGCAAATTAAAAAGATCTCCAAAATAATAACAACAACTCTTGGGCTTCTAAATCTTGTAAATCTAGCAAAAATTTAATGAAAAGTTGAATGAAAAAAATTAAAAAGCACATAAACACTTTGAAGATAAAAGGGATTATAAGAGCATATAAAATATTTTATACTTCTTAAATTTAATTTAATAAATTAACGCTTTAAATGCTCTCTTTTACTTCACATTAAGTTTATTATGATTGCCGTTGCATTAAAAACTACTTCAGAGCCCAAAATCATGGAAAAATGAATGAATAATAAACTAAAATTAAAAAAAGTAAGCAAAGTAGAATTTCTTGAAATTTTTTGGCAGGAATTAAAAGTTTTCTTTTTACTACACTGCTCGATGCAAAGCAAATGTGCTTAGAGCCTCTATCCGAGTTTTACCAACTAATTTAATTTTTAAGGCGTGACACTTTTTTTAAACATACAAAAAGCTTTAGTTTTATTATTGAAAAGGTCCCCTTTTTACCTAAATTTTTGAGCACACAACGAGCGAAACTACTTAATTAAAATAGTTGGAAACATAAAAAGATAAAAAATCTAGTAACAGTTTCTCATAATTTTATATAAAAATTGTGGGCGGAAAATTAAAATTATGTTAGATCACACAAGATTGTATTCCCTTAAATTGTGTTGCAAAATTGTATCTTTAACAGCTGCAAACACGAATCGAATATTTTCGGTATCTATAAAAATGTCGACATGCATTATTTAAAGTAACATTTTTTATTTATAAACTTTCATAAGAATATGAAAATAAATAGTTTTTTAAAAAAAAGTTTTGAAGAAATAAATAGACTTGTTTTCCAATTACTAAATAATTTCTTAAAGCTAAAAATTGTTTACCAGTGGCACAAGTGAAATGTGAATAAATAATTTTCTCTGAGTCTGGGTTCAAATCCACAAACATCTTCAAAATAAATTCGCGCGCAGCCACTTCATCTCTCGGAGGGCCTATAATCAATCAAATAAGTTTAGTAAGAAAATAAATAAAATAATTACCATCATATTCGGGAAAATAATCGGCTAAGTGAGAATACAAAATCTTTTCCGCTAGCAGATCCTTTTTGTTAAGAAACAAAATAACCGAAGAGTTTTGAAACCAGGGATATGTGATTATTGTCCGAAATAGAGCCTTAGACTCTTCCATTCGATTCTAAAATTATAATTATAGCAACGAAACATCCATATATATATTTATATGTTTTAAATTAAATTCGTAATTTATTCAAAAAAAAGTTTGTTGTAAAATAAACTATGGAAGTTAGAGTTTTTTTTCTAAAATCTATTTTTTTTAAATAATCAAAGATTTATTTGAAAACAATTAAAAAACTAGAAGTATTTACCTCATTATCACATTCGACTAAAACTTGATCGTATTCAGAAAGTGCCACTAGAAACATAATCGACGTGACATTCTCGAAGCAATGAATCCACTTCCTTCGTTCAGAACGCTGTCCTCCCACATCAACCATCCTAAAATGCTCCACTTAATATTAATACGTAGTTTCACTTATATTTATTTTAATAATGCAACGTTTTTAGAATGCCAACAATTAATCCTTTAATTAAATGAAACCCATCTCTTTAGTAAAAATTGTAAACTGCATAAAATTTTAGCGCAAAGAAAACAATTAAAAAATTAAATTACCTGAACACAATTTGCTCTAAGTCAAATGGATACTCAATAATTCCCGTAGTCGGAACACGAACACGCAAAATGTCTTGTTCAGAAGGTAAATAATTTGGCTGTGCAAGTCTTAAGATGTCATTCAAATAGCTAAAAAATTGAATATAAAAAAATCATAAGATAAATAAAGTAAAAGTCATACTATTTAGCAGAATCGGTAAGCTGATACTCCCTCCGGCGATCATAGGCCTCTTGAATACCGGGATCTTGCCAAAGATCCGCAATGTAAGTCACATAGGGCTCTTCAAAAGAGGAAATATTCTCGTAATCTATCGCTCTCACTACATTTGCTTTGTCCTAATAATAAATTAATGTAATGATTAAATGCAAATTTAATCCCATAAAACAAAAATTAAACTTTTTTACTAATTTTAATTTTAATTAAACTGAATTAATTTGAAATAGATTACCTCGGACGAGGGATCGCCATAAGGAATTTCTAATGTGTCCATAGCACGAATCATCGATTGCATTGCCATAAAAACATTTTGATAGACAAGTCGAATGTGCTGTCGTTTGTCATCTTCCGAATAGCCGTTACCATGGATAATACGCATCTGCTTAATAAATGTAGATTTTCCAGATTCACCCGTACCTAAAATTGAAAACAAAATAACATGGTAAATTAATTTTAAATCATAAATATAAGTTACAAATATAACAGAATAAACAATAAAGCTATAAAAAATAATATAAAATAACTATTGTTAAAAAATTATTTAATGACTGCTAAATATGAAAAAGAATATAACAACCTCTTAAGTACAGAAAATACTAATTTGATAGCAATATTAATAGAAACAAATACAATACTTACCAAGTAACAAAAGTTTGAGCTCACGACGTGCATTTCTTTTGTCTCGCTGCAGCTGCTTCTCAATCTCTTGATTGATGCGCTTCTGCTCGCGAGCCTCCTCGCTCAAACAGCAGGCCATGGGGGCCGTTGTTGCGCTGAGGCGGCCCGTTTTGGCAGTTACGCTGTGATGATCTAGCCGCCAATTGGGCCGGGTCAATTCTGAGTTTGGTGTGCTCTGCAGTAAAAAAATAGAGCCGAGTGTAATGAATAGATATAACAGCACTTGCAAAGGAACTTACCGCAAAAATATTCGCCGAAAATACTAATTCTCCAAGCCAAAAAAACACTTTTATCACAAAAAGTGTTTTTCGGCAAAGAAAAATGATTCAGCGTTAAATTTTGCGCAACTTTAAAAAGCCTTACTCGCTCCTTAAAGCTCAATTATTGAGGCACGTACACAATAAATAATAGTTCCTGAAATAATTGAATCGAATAAGACCAAAATTAAGCCGGGATTTTATGCCAATATTAAAAATTAATCAAATATTATGCCAAAAATTAAGCAATCTGAAATTTTTTAAATGAATAAAAAACGTGTGATCAAAAAGTAATATAAAAATATAATAAAACAAACCTCAAAATACTTGATCAACAATGAAACTGTGAAATAAAACAAAAACGTTCGGCGAGTTAGTGCATAAAATACAAAAATGTCAAAAAACAGCTGCTTGAAACCCGATTCGACAGAATTTCCTCCTCAAAATGATATTAATGCAAAAACTGATCTTTAGTCATTAAGCGCCCTGCTCCAACTATCGCTGACTATGCATAAACGAAGCACTAATTGCAATCAATTATCGATACTCAAGTGCTTCGATTCTGTAAATTAAATAATTAAAGCTATTAAATTATAAAAATCGAGAAACAATAATTATCCCGTCAATATTATAAAATAAATTAAAGTGTACGGAAAAATACAACAATAAAGAAAATTTAAAAGTAAACCTAAAAAGTTGAAAATAAAAAATTATATTTAAACAAAACGACTTTTTAATATTTTTTGTACTACATGTTGTTATAAAATTCATGATTTTTGTTCAGATCTCATTTTCCTCTGCGTCTCTAGCCATTTTTCCCAATGCATACTAATAAGTGTAATAATTTTTTTGCATCTTTTAATTTATGCAATATAAAACGACAAAACTAGAGATACTACACTTCTCTAAAGAAAAACATGACGAGAACACAAATTAATCATGACATTTGTTAACCGCCGATAACTCACTTTTAGGAAAATATCAGAGGATTTCAAAAATTTACGTGTGAAGCACTTCCGAACATACAACTGCAGCAATATTCATAAAGATACTTTTTGCACATGAAAGTGCGTTGAATTTATGTAATGATTTATAAAAAACATACAAAAGATTAATGTAAATGAAGCTGATATATTTATCAGCTCAAGAGATTTTACAACAATTTTTTTACAAAATTAAACAACTATTTTTTAAGGAGGCCCATCGTAATTACAAATTCATTAAATATAACACAATTACTTAAATAAAGTAAGCATACAATAATATTTAACACATTTAATAACAAAAATTTTTTAGAAGGAAATAATATAAACTATAAAAAACACAAGAACTATTAAATTTGAAATTTTTTAAATTTAAATTATACACAAAAGATAATAACTTTAGAAAAGTCATCTAGTACTAAAATTATTATTAAATTTATTGACAATACATTATTATAATTATGCCCTTTAATCGAGGTTAATGTTACAGAAAAAATTATAGCAAAATTGATAAAATCATGAACATATGATAAAGCTGGAATGAAATACTTTTAATTATCCAAGTCAAATCTTATTATGCAACACAACAAACAAAGAAAATTGACCAAAACTAATTACTTGATATAAACAAACCTACTTGATTAATAAAAAAAAGCTCAATCATAAATCATTTAATTATAATATTGTAAAAGTGTTTTAGAAGAAAAGCGATGAAAGGACGATGTTAGATAGTTGAAAGTATTCTATATAATATACAGAATGGAATGACGTGCGTAAATACTTAAAATCTAATAAACAAAATTTTATATACAAAACTCTAAAGATGAAAATGACACTTAACCTGTACAACAAAAAAATACACGTACATTATATGCAAACCTGAAGAGGCCAAGTTTTGTATTTTAAGAAATGCGGTGCATTATAAACGCGTAAAAGCGGATGCAGCCATAGAAAGATAAAGAAAATCAAAATGCGCGTCTCTTCTTTCTATTACATGTCTTCATTATTTTCATTGGAGTGTAGGAAATCTCCTGTTGTTTAGTAAGGACAAACAAAAATATGCTTATTCATTCACATATATTCTTACAAAAACCACGCACGCATGGACATACACAGACAGAAATGCATAAAGGGTAAATTAACAGCTCATTCTTTTTTTTTATCAAGAATACTGCTGCAATGATTGTACAATGCAAGTGCAAAACGTATGCAATAAATTGCAAGCACTATAGAAGGCGTACACAGAAAATAATTTCTTTTGTTTCTGATTAGAGATAATAATAAAGCATGTTTATGAACGCAACACATAAAGACAACAGATGCATAAAAACATATTAAAAATGCATACAAAAAATATGCGTATGCGTGCAAAATAGTATAATAAGTGCCCTTTGCATCAACGTATGGCATTTGTGTTGTTACGTCTCTTCTTTTACATCTTCCAAAAATATAACATCATTAATGGCATTTACTATTGAGCAAGTCTTATTAACGTTCTGGTAACCTCACTTTACATTAATATTTTCACGTTTAGCCAAACTGAGAAATTACGAAGGAACTATTCTTTTTCCTTATCCTTCTTTCTCTTTATTTTGTAATCATGTTAATACTTACTTTGCATTAGTTGCCGCTTGTTATGTTCAATAAACAAGCAATGAGCTCGTAAGCATAAAGAAAAAAAGAAGAAGCCTTGGCTAATTAAATGTTCAAGCAGAGTCAATAAGATTGGAAAAGGCATCAGTCACAGTATAAAGATATTGTTTATACGGCGGAGGACTGTGAAGATAAAAAACAAAAATGGCGGCAACGGCGCTTTCTCTATAGCGCCTAGGGCAGGACTTGAAAGTGAATAATTTTTGAAAGGCCGACTGACTCTATTAACAGATATATAAGCGAGCGAGTTCCATTCCCAATCGTTTGGCTGTCGCAAACCGACGTTTCATATACATATAGCGGTGACTAAACTACGGCAATGATAGACAATAAACTACTTTATTTTATTGAGCACAAATTTTTAGTTTTTGACCATAAAAAAGAAAAATGTATGGGAATTGAAAATGTGCAACATTACTGACTTGTAACATGGCATAACGGCTAGACATAATAACGAAATAAAAGAAAAGGTTTTTTTTGCGTCAACGATTATTAAAAAAAAGATATTATATGTAAAACAGATAGACATGCTTTAAAAGTGACCTATTTTTGCTCATGCATTTGTAATATTTTCAGCTGTAACAACAGACATTGCCTTGCTTAACCTGAAAATGTACAAAGTTGTCGTAGATTTGTGACAAAAATGACTTAATCGTGGAGCACAGATATAGAATAAAAAAAGTAAGGCCAAAAAATAAAAAATATTAGAAGTATAGAAAGCGCGCAATGGATGAGGCTGATTGAAACTATATGTCTGCTAAATATATGTTAAGGGGGCCGACGAGACAAAAAAAAATTTAACATGCATGTCCTTAATGGACCTGAAAGAACTTAATACACGTAAATACAAAATATTTGCAAAAAATTCTAAAAAAAAGTCTAAAACTCCAGAAGGTAATAGAAGCAAGTAAAGCCAAAAAAATCAATAAATAAAATTTAATTATGACTCATTTACAAAGAATACATAATCGTGAAAAAATAACCAAAAACAAAGTACAACAATAACCTTTAACTATAACGTTTTGAAATATTCTTTCAAAATCATCAAATAGATTCCAAAATTTAAATTTTTCCTTATATAAATCAAAATACAAAAAATAAGATTACATTATTAAAAAAGAAAACAAAAATTCTTAACAAATTAGTAAACTATTGAAGCTATGTACATAAAATTTTAATAGTCTAACAAATAAAAAATAAAATGAAGTTTAGAAATTCGGTAAAAAGACTAACAAAATCTCTACATATAAATTATTAATTGATAATAAATTTTAAATATAATAATTAAAAGCGTTTTTGAATGTCTTGTTCAAAAACTATTTGAATAAATTTAAGATGAAAAACATTAAAACTATTACGTCATACTACACTTCGTAAAAGTTCTTGCATTCTAAAAATAAAGATATTACGGTTTTTGCCAACATTATACAACTTTTAATACATTAGATAAAGTACCAAAAAATGAAGTAACTCGCATGTAATCAAGTTTATTTAAATAATTAGGCGGTAAAATTTTAAATACAAAAATATAGATTTTGGTATTCTTAACCAAATCAGCTTTATTCAAACTTGTCTAGTCACAACATTTTATTTCTTCATAAATAAATTTTACAGACTCTAAATGAATAATTGGAGACAAAATTAGTTCAGTTCGAAAAAAAATTTAAAACAAACAAAAAAATGAGGGTTTGCTTATTATAAATATCCTCAGAAAGTTCAAACAACAAAAAAATTTAATATCCAAAAATAAAAAGTCAAGAGAAAATTCCAAACCAATGTTAGAACTGTTTAAGAATGTCTGAAATAAAATGAGCCTTCAGAAGCTTAATATACCTCGTTCACAAAATATTAGACAAAAAACACTAATTTG
>JANSTW010024563.1:0-15448 GCA_027564275.1 Diadocidia ferruginosa | reverse complement strand
AATCGGTGCGATTGGCATAGTAAACCTCGTACTTGCCGTTCCAATGACATCACAAAATCTTTCTATGTATTTTTTGCACACACCTATTCTACTCTATACACCTTGACTTACCGCAATTTTTAGTATATAGTGAATTTTGCTATATATAAAGCTTGCAGTATACAAACAACCGCAAAGGAAAGCTTTTAAGATATATTTATACATGTGCAAATAATGTACTTCAAAAGACCTTGAATTTAATTATATTTTATGTGTATAAATTTGTGATAGAATAAATAATTTTTCTATTTTAAGATGCACAAATGTTAAGTGGATTGACCGGCCGCATCAAATTTATTTAGTAGATTATTATTATTTTATTTACATTATGCTAATTTGCTGCGAAAAACATTTTGCAAGCTAATAAACTGTTTATTTTATAAAATCTCCTGTGCACTTGCACAATAAAGAACAAAAAATTCTTTGAAGCTTTTTTTTTGTAATAATCAGGATATGTCTTCGAAAAATCGTCCGTACCGCCTACAAAGGGTTAAAAACTTACAAATATTTTAAATAGTACAAGCCTCAATTTAGGTCAAAATGGTCAAATCGCCAGGACCATGTTTTTTTTCTCGTTTTATGATGCCCTGTTTCAGAAAAACTAGAAAATAAAAAGTGTCCGGCCGTCCGTCTGTCTGTCCGCAAATTTTCTAGACACAAAAATGAGTTGAACTAGTCGACGGATTTGACAAAAATTTGGTCAAGGTGAGTTTTGTAGCGGTCCCATTGTTTGGTATTGCATTTGGGATCTATAGGTCAAAGGGGAGGGGGGGCTCCTATTGGATTTTTGGTTAAAATGGCTGACTATATAAACAAATTTATTCACCAGTGGCCGAATTTAGCCAAACCCCTTTTGATTTTGGTGATATTTTCAGAATTTGTTTTTTATCGAACGAAATTCATTAGACCCGTATTTTTGTTGTATGCCATTAGGATGATCAACTTCAGAATTAAGGGGATCCTAATATTTTAACATATTGTACTATATAGGTATATTTACCACGAGTGGATAAATATGTCCCAACATCTTCCGATTTTGATGAAATTTTCTGAATTTGTTCTTTATCGAAATTCATTAGACCCGTATTTTTTTGTATGCCGTTAGGATGACCCACTTCTGAATTAGGCAATCCTAATATTTTGCATATTGTACTATATATATTTATTACCAGTGGATAAATATATCCCGAACCCTTTTGATTTTGATGAAATTTTCAGAATTAATTAATTAATTTTTTTTTTTATTAATTTTTTTTAGTATTCTTGGAGATAAGTTTTCAATTTTTTTTTAAATTCGGGTCTCTGTGTTTTATGTCTAATATGTCTCGGGAGTTAGTTAAAGTAAACCAAACCACGAGACATTATGGTATTAGATCCTGAGTTTGTATTTGACAGCGGGGTCTTTGGGTATCATGTCACCAAAATTAGCTAAACTTTGTTTTATTAAAATAAATTTAATTTAAAATTCCTAACCCATTAGGGCCCATATTTTTTAATTTAATTTATATAAACAAATTTTGTTTGTCGTTCAATTAAACAAAAATTCCATATATATTGCTGCTCCAATATAACTAAAACAAACGGACATTTATGGGATGGAAAAGATTTTCTAGATTACAACAATTAAGTATGCTTAAAATACATGAAAGCTTTATAAGCAAAAAATAGCTTTTAACTCTGTCTCGCAGAATAAATTGTGTATATATAATAATTACTTAGATATGTAAAGACAGAGCCTTTCACAAAAACTGAAATGAAAGCGACAATGTTTTTTTCATCATATTAAAATAATACAAAATCACCACACAAAATGTTCGGTAAACTTTTTTACCCATTCCCATTTCACTTAATTCTTATTATATACCCATCTGGCATCCATAGTCTACCACAAATAGCCAGAATGTATATTGTTAAAGCTTCAAAATCAAGCTCACCACACATACATCTGAACATTATATACCAAATATACACAAAAGCTTTTTATTTTTATGGGCTTTTTTCTGTCTTTTCAACATTGTTTTGTCTGCCAAATTCTAAATAGACATCCATTCTGTTCCATAATTTTATTTTATATACAACAACATTATTTATACTCAGTGGGTAAGCATCACACCAGACTATTAAATTATACCAAGTTTTCATAATAAATGTTTTGTTGTACATAAGCCTGAAGTTGTTGTATATAAAACAATTTATTTACATTTTATTTATTGCACATTTTCACTTCAGATGTTTTGATGATGATGATGATGATGTGATGATGATGATGATGATGATCACAATGAATAAGCGAATAAGTATACACAATGGAAATAAAGTAGAGGTGCTATCTGTTGTGCAATGGATGAACTCAATGAACATTTTTGTTATAAAATCCTTTGTAAATATTTCTAATGTTAGTTTATAAAACACAATTTTTTATATGCAAAACTAAATTGAATGGAAGAGAGGACAGGTTTAGAAAAAGTTGTAACAAAATAAATGTTAACGAAAAACTTATCACAGACAATAATATATATGTAAAGCAGATGATAGAATTAAAAAAAAAACTGGTAATCAGAAATTTTCATAAATAAACAAGTTTTGTGCATCGCAAGGAAATGCGTTTACACGCAAAAACTTATCAATTTACTTTTTTCTGTAATTTTAGGTTTTTTGGCGTTCATGTTATTATTATATAGAATTTTTGAGGTTGAGAATTACAATTAGAAGAAATCTATTGCCTTTTCAGTAAAATTGTCAAAAAATTCAAGACAATATTTAAAACCCACTAAATTTAGCAAATAGAAAAATGTTCTAAAAAATATTTACCGCATTCAAAATACCTATATACATTATACATACGTATTTACCAGTTTATTTATAAAAGGTTGGGTAATTAACCTCTTAATCAATCAATATACACAAAATAACTGTGTATAAAAAGAATCAATATAGTCAATCGATATTATAATATCGCGCAGTGAAAAGTAAAAGCTGTTTATATAGAATATTTGACTATATAATTTCTATATAGGTAGAAGACATTTGGCATTTTTATTAGTCATTTGTAAAAACAAAACAAAAGTAATTAAAAAATATTATAATATATTGGTAATAAAAAGGTAAAAATATTGCAACGACTTACTCAAATCTGCAATAAAGCGTAACTCGCAAAAATTTCGGATTGCATTTTTCTGTAAAAGCCAAAAACTTTATGGTATGGCCTTGGTGTTTGTTCTTTACTTTTTATCAAAAAATTGGAATCAAATTTTCACTTTATACTTGTATGTGTTTTTTTAATATACTTGCAATAGATTTTTAACTGACTTCTCGACTAGCTATTTATAGTTATGTATTAAGATGCTGTTAGACGTTGACTTGTTCAAGAAATCAAGACAAAAAGGAAAGAGATCGAGATACAAAAATGTGTACACTCGAATGAAACAAAACAAAGGAGTTGCAAGTCTCTATTGAGGGGAAAAAAGTCGTCCTTCAAAAAAAAGTCGTCCTTTAGAAGAAAAAGTCTTCGCACATAGACTTTTTGCTATATAAAGCTATCTCTTTCTTTTTTTTCTTGATGACTTGTAAAATTTTAACGTCTAACAGCTACATTAAACTTTCAACCCCAGAAAAAATTATTTTATTATAAAAATCTTTTATTACTGTAAGTTCTTTTTAGGCAGAATTTATATATTTTTCAGTTATTTTTTAAATTATAAATGAGTTCAGAAAAATCTTCAAGGTGGCGCTTCGATCGTATATTATCAAGTTTGAACAAAAATTTTAAGAGCTTTGTATTAAAAAAAGCGTTTTTTTCTTTCGTTTTTTTTTTTACCGAAAATATGCGATTTAAAATAAAGAAAGATACGCCTTATTAGAATTATAGACGCCATTCCTCATTTTTATATTAATATAGAAAATATACGTTTAACCAGACAATATATATATTCTAAATATATAAAAAAAATAATAATGTCTGGCTTATTAAGCTGCGATACGCGAAAATATAGTAATAAAATACGTTTTGTTTAATTCAACAAAAAATTACATCTATAGGTACAATGTGACCTTGGCCAAAAATTTAATAATATTGTAATTGTATTTTATTATGATAATACTAATAATATTTAAAGAACATTGCACTCACCTATTTTTCCATTAGGACTGTACGGATCGTAGCTGCCATTTGACATCGGTGATGAGTATCCATTTGAAATTGTTGTGTTGTTATAGTTGTTGTGTCCTTGCTGAGAAACGGGCGAAGGACTTAATGGCGGTGCTGAACTGGGCACACTACCCGGACTAGGCGATGATAACCAATCATCATTGTTGCTGTTGAGAAATGCAAAAGGAAAATTAATAAAAAAAAATTGTTGCCTTTTTTTTAATTTAATTATTTGAGTTTTGACATTTTATACGCGAAGCAAACAGAGAGTTTAGGAATTCTAATTAAGAATGATCAGAAAATAGTAAAATTTAAGTTAAAAAAATGAACAAATATACAAATAATGTTTTTATTGCACAGAAACTTCAGAGAAACATTGCGAGCGCATGTGTCCACGCATATTAAAAATGTTTCGTATAGTGGAAAATCTAGCAAAAAAAAAACAAAAACTAGCTTGACCTCAAATGGCAGAAAAAAACGGCTGAACTGCAGTATAGCGAATATGCTCCAAAAAGGATCATCCCCCGACCAAAAAATTATACTACGACTTTTGGGGGATTTTTTTTGTATAGTATATGAACTTATGGGGGGTAACCTCCCTATTTTAAAATGGGAGGGGATTATCGTTTGCATGACAAATATAAAAAATACATTTTTATATGGGTTGTGTGTATTTAAATGAAAGGTCTTGACAAGAGCTTTAAATTTAGTTGTAATGGTTTTAGTCTATCGTTCCCCCATCTGTTCGGAGATAGGCAAATAAAATGTTCCTTCTAAGAAATCCTTACACCCCTCTTAAAGGATGATGAGAGAACGATGGACTACAACTCTTAGAACTAAAGTTGTAGCTCTTGTCAAGACCTTTCATTTAAATACACACAACTCTTATAAATATTTATATTTCAATATTGTTCATACAAAAGTAAAGCCCCTCTCATTTTGAAAGGGGGGAGGGGGTGATCCCTCTTAAGTTCATACTAAAAACAAATTTAATTTGCCTATTCTTTCATTGCGTTATAGGTGTGAAATCACAATATTGCATTTTAAAACTTTTGCATACACATTTTAAACCCTTCCCCTCCTTTCTGGGTTTCCCCAAATAGTCGTAGTATAATTTTTTTGTCTGGGGATGACTCTTTACAGGAAAGTGGGGGTGGGGTCATATTTGGAGCATATTCGCTATACCGCAGGTTAGCCGAAAAAAGACACGACAACAAAAACTGAATGACAAAATATAACAGACCAGTTAGATCCACCTATAGCAGAACTGAGCAAACTTAGGAGCTGTTTGATTGATCAGCGAGTAATAAGGATGTGATTCTCCAGGAAAAGGTGTCTTAATCTATTGAAAATAGGGTAATTACAAAAGGCTCAAGTTAGTGGGGCTCATCCACAACAGATCGCAGCTTTAACAACTCACATTCTGTAGGGTTCTGAACCGCACGGTTTCCAATAGCCCAGTGGCTAGAGAGAAACACAACCAGTTGTGAGATGGCTAAACGTTTTTTTTTTGGTTGTGGGAAGGCCGCAGGTCGTTTTTACTCTATGAAAAGAGATAGTTCAATTCCAAAGCGAGTCAAATAAATGGTTTATATATTAATTTTAAATATCTTTCTTCATTTATATTTTTAGATTTATTTTTGTTGCTTTTCAGATTAGTCCCTTTCATGGTCAACTACGCTCACATTTGGCATTGTATAGTCTTGTTCCTTTGTCTTGCTTTTACTGCTTTCCGAGGTTTAACAGTAATAAGATTAGTGAAAAATTATAATTCTAACAAATCGCTTCAAATATCTGGCTATTCTATTATACGAAATGATTGTTTATCTAGACGAGGAGGTGATATTGCGATTTTGATCTCCTCATAATTAAAAGTTAAATTCAAGATTTTATGCAAGTCAACTGTTCAGATTGCAATGAGAGGTACGACTGTAGTGTACAGTGGTTGGTATGTTTTATCACTCGCCACTATCTGACTCTATTGTCTCTCTTGGGGCTTTGTTTGATGAACTGTCTTCTCGTTATCCTGATTTGGTTGTTATGGGTGCGATTTAAATATCCATCTTCTTGAAGAAAATTCGTCGACAACTATTCGCAACTTTTTAAATTGTTATAACATGCACTTAATTCATAATGTTCTATCAACTCGTTTGGATGTGTCGTACAATTCTTAATCACTATTAGATTATTTCATCATGTCTAACCGGCGTTTGATTGCTAGGTCTGGTCAATTTTGAGTTCCGGGAATATGTGTACCCTTAAAGCGGTCTAAATCGAAATTGGGAAACTCTTGGTTTACTTCTGGAGTTCGTGATGCCAGAATAATTCGTGATTTGGCATTTAAAACTTATTGCGGCTGTAAAAATCATGCTAATTGGAAAATTTTCTGTGGGAAGAGATAGAGAGTTTCGCAACTAATCCGAAATGAAAAAAATCGCTTTGGAAACAGTAAGTTTAGAACTGGTCGAACTAGTGCTGAGATTTGGAGTGGTATTCGCATCTTGGTTGTGTTAAGCGATTCTAAAGTTGAGTATAATGGTTTTAGGGCGGATGTGTTTGTTGACTATTTCTCTGATTGCACTAATTATGGAGGTTATATGACACGTTCAGACTTGAATGTAATTGAGAACAAACCGGCTTTTTCTTTTCGCAATGTCAGTAATGAAGAACTACTTTTAGCAATCTAATCTGTGAAATCTAATGCTGTTGGGTTGGATAATGTACCAATAAGGTTCATTAAGTTGATTTTTCCAGTAATATCTGAGCATCTTTGTATATATTTAATACAGTATTATAACCACCTCTAATTTTCCCAAAACTTGGAAGGTTGCCAAGCTGTTGCCGATAACAAAATCATCCTCTTCATCTGGTTTGGGTGATTTTAGGCCTATCAGTGTCCTGCCCGCGCTTTCAAAGGTTCTAGAAATTTTATTGAGAAATCAAATGTTGGACTTTATGAGTAGTAATTCTGACTTACATATGTCACAGTCGGGATTTAGAAGGAACCATATAGTACTACAACGGCAATGGTGAACATTACTGAATCGATTCGGACGGATATTAATAATAGGAATGTTTCAGTACTGGTGCTGCTTGATTTCAGCAAAGCATTTGATACGGTCGACCATGCGATATTATGTAACAAACTTAAAAGGTTTTTCTCATTTTCAAGTAGTGCCTGCAATCTTCTATATTCGTATCTGTCTGGCAGGAAGTGGTGTGTTGCCGTTGAAGATGCTTTGTCGAAATTTTCTAACATTTCGTCTGGTGTGCCTCATGGTTCTGTGCTTGGCCCTATTTTATTCAGAATGTTTAGAAATGATTTGTCTATAGTCGCACGTTAGATTTTCAAATGTACACATGTATGCTGATGACGTTCAATTGACTATCTCGTCACCTGTTGAACTGTTGGAAGAGAACTTCATTGCTTAACTGTGATTTGGATTGGCTGTTCGATTATGGGCCCAGTCTAACCGTCTGTTGTGAGATGCTATAACCTTCTTATACTGTTCTTAAACATTCGACTTTTAGTAAAGTTTAGAATCTAGAATTAAAACCAGTAGCTAACCTCTAAAGTCAGCGTAAAACCACCACCTAACTTAGGAGGCATCTACAAAAGAATTTAGGTTCTGTCGTAAAACGAACTATAGGCTGCAGGTCTTTTCCTGATCGATAGATATAGTTCACAATCCTTTGCCCATTTAACAAAAAGATTCAAAAACCTACTCATAATATCAATGGTAATATAATTATATTATTATATAATGATGGATAAGCCGAAACCAAGCAGCAGAGAAACAACAATGTCATCTGCATAATGTTAATTTCAAGTGTCATCAAAATTTAGATTTTTTACTTAAATGAAAACACTTACCCTTCAAGACGAGGTCGTTTAATTGGTGCATAAATAACATGTCCATTTGTGGTTCCCGAACTTGTTGAGGCAGTGTCAAGTTGCATTGGTTCCGATTTGATAGAAGCATGAATTTGTTCATCACTTATAATAATACTACCGCCACTACTACTACTGGCACCGACCACACTATTATTTATTACACTATTTACAACACTACTAAGTGTTCCACCGCCGCTCATAACATTTAGTCCATCCAATTGACTTAGAACACCAACCAATGGTTGTTGCTGCTGTTGATGGTGATGTTGCAGTTGTTGTTGCTGCTGCTGATGTTGTTGTTGTTGATGTGATTGTTGTGTTTGTAGATGTGACTGGCTTTGTTGCGGCGGATGCTGCTGATGATGATGTGGTTGCTGTTGATGTTGCTGCTGTGTGATTACTTGAGGGTGAGGATGTTGTGACACTCCCGATGATGCTTGATTTATACGGTACATGACAGTAGTTTTAAATTATTTTCAAATATATTCTAAAACAAATGACTATAACGTTTCTTGCTGTGATGCATCGAGCAAGAAGTAATTATTTGTGGCTTAATTTCTAGAAATTGTTTTTTTTATTGTCTAATTTTTGTATTTAATCATTTTTAATTGTATCTTAATACTTTTTCTCGTTAACACTCATTGTACATAATATCGCGGGATTTATCTGTAGTTATCCATTCCTGCAAAGAAAAAAAAATCTGTTAATGATTATCTGCGTATAAAAATATAAAATAATTTTATAAAACATTTTCAAAATAAAAAACAAGTTTTGAAAACATTAGAATCTCTTTTGATAAAAAAGCGCAATGTTATAGGGAACAAATGATCCTGTAAAAATAAAATATTTTAAAAAGGATTTATTGAACTCACGTTCGATTCGATAATAATATAAATGGCTTAGATTTGAACAAACAACAATTTAATATTTTATATATTCTATTATAATTTATAGTTAGAGATAGGATGTCCAGGATAAAATTGTGCTGCAGTCTAAATCCTATAAATTTTCGGATTAGCACATTGAAAGGAGTTTTTCAAAAACAGACAACATTTATATAATATATAAAGATTTTGTTACTTTTATTTTAAAGTTAGCTTATTTATTTATGGGACTTTCGTGTTTTATAATATAATATTTTTTAATATTATTGTAGAGTGTACAATAAAAAAAGCAGAGATAAAAGCGAATGCTCGATTTGAATTATATATATACAAAAGCTTGATATTCCGTTTTTCTTATATATAAAATAAACACAGAGATTTTCTTTTATTATAAAATATGATGCAGACAGTGAATCCTTTTATATAATATGTATATTGTATACGAAGAAAAAAAATTGCAATTTTATTTTAGAAATATTATAATTTATGGGTATAAGCATTATATAGGTAGATAGAGTATTTGTGCGCAATGTGTTTGTATAAAATGTAATTTATATATTACAAAATTTGGCTGGAAAGCTTTTAAAAACTGTGATGAACCATAAACCATTCTTATTGGATTGCTAGAAAACAAAATTAATAATTAAAAAAATCGCTTTGAGAGTTGCGCAACCCAGTAAAACAAATTGTGTATCCGCCATTTTGAAATTTAAAATTATGATACAGTTAAAACGTATTTCTTTGACTTACCTCATCGAAAAGGGCATCCCTTGTGGGGAGAGAGTTAGAAGTTTATCAAAAATTGCGTAATATTGCGAAATGTTAGCAATTTTTTTTTTGTGGAAACCGAATTAAGTTCGTGTACAAAAAAATGCCTAACCGAAAATCCGCTATGGTTTCATCGAAAAGGGAAAGTTTAGTGTCACAATGTATACAACTAAAACATTAATGTCTTATAAATGAGATGGGCCGGGAAGGCGCAGCGCATGAGATTTCTGTGCAATCACTTTCTTACTGCGACTTTGTCACGGCGGGCAGAGTAATAAGTCAAAGAGCCTGGAATGACGACATACGCTGATGCAAAATAAATTTTTTTGAACTATTAGTCTGACCTCCTCTTTTCTTAAAGGTATGGAAAGACTGATAGATCGATACACACTCAGCACGCTTACCAAAGAGGCAAATTTACCGAAACCGCCCTTCACGATTTCGTCCAGAGAATCGAAAGGTCGGTTTTGGAGAAAGAGATGGCTCTATATGGGCGTTTATGCATATCTAATGGGCGTTTGACAATGCAACTTTTGATGCCCTATGCATTGCAGCAACAGAGCATGGTGTGGATAACACTGTGAGATGGATTCGCAATAAGTTGCGAAACCGTGTATTGCTCACTGACATTAGCAGCAAAAACAGGACCACTGTAAGGGTCACGCAAGGATGTCCTTTCTCCTTTACTTTGGTGTATGTTGATAGATTCACTGCTCTGTAAAATGCATTCCGAATGTATCATTACCCGCAAGGTCACGCGGATGACATATCAATCTTAATACCGGGGATAGGTACGGGGACCGTCTACAACAAAATGCAGATGAAAGAGTGGTGTAACACAAATGGTCTTAAGATCAACACCCGGCAAAAACCACCTTGACTCTCTTTACGAGAAAAAGAAAGCTGTTCGAAAGAGCAACTCCTATAGCATTTACAATCAATCGCTAGTGTGAAGTCTCTTGGAGTAATTCTAGACGCTAAACTGGATTGGGGCAGTCATGTTTAGGGTATAAAGTAGATAAAGCAACAAAAGTCTTCTGCCGAAGAGTTTTGGGAACCTATGGGCATTTAAACCGAGGATTGTACACCGGTTGTACACTTCGATTATCAGACCCATAATTTTATATACGATCATATTAGGGTCAATGTGGGTAATTGTATACGCTTTTTGATGTTCTGTGTTTAAATTTGAATAACTTTTTCTCAGTTATAATTTAAATCAATTTGATTTTTGCAATTTATGAGTATGCTAATACTTAATTTCGAGCATAATGCACATCGCCAATTTCTGCATATTTAAGAAAGAAAGCCATTTTACATTTACCCCTTCCTAAATTTAAAAAAATTAAATATTGG
Source organism: Diadocidia ferruginosa (assembly GCA_027564275.1). Classification (NCBI taxonomy): domain Eukaryota; kingdom Metazoa; phylum Arthropoda; class Insecta; order Diptera; family Diadocidiidae; genus Diadocidia; species Diadocidia ferruginosa. The sequence continues at coordinate 4,359 of JANSTW010024563.1, read as the reverse complement.
GGTAATTGAAAACACATATCATTTTCTGCATGAATACCAATACAATTTTTTATATTCTTGTTTATCGGTTGACTTTTTTCGCTAATTGCTTTTTTACGAGTGGAATCATGGTGGAAACCTCTCTCATCGGCATTATATATAAAACAGGCTTTTTCGTCTTGGAATTCGTTTTCGCAGGCATAACCTAAGTTCTTCATAAAAATCATATATTATAAATTTGTATAGTGTTGCCAGAAGTATACGTCAAATATTTTGGAATATATAAGCGTTGTTTCCAATTACCCCTGTTTACAAATACCCACATTTTGACCCTATATGAAAATGTAAAAGCGAAAATTGGATAAAACGTGTTCGTTGATATACATTTTTGCTGCTGTACACAAACATACATTCATTTTCAGCCATTGCACTTATATTGATTTGTATAAATTTAAATTTTTTTTTTTGCTTTAAACAAATAATATTGAACTTTATAAAATGGATTTAGTGTTCCTTGCCCACGGCCCTCCCCAATCCCGTCGCCTCACATAAAGTACTATATAGAAGGTTCACAACCTACATATAAATCCATATAAAATACATACGGCGACACAATATTATATACTTTGTTAAGAGTGTCGCCACAAAGCTGAGCTGCATTGACCTAGATCTAGATATTGTATATGTATATTTAAAGCCCATGCCAGGTTATATAAGCCATTATAGGGCTCGTATATTATACATATACAACATACAAGTTTTTTTCATTGTTTTCACTTACTTTTTTTCATTTTCAATTTTCCTCTGCGAAATAAACCGCATATATAATAAAAATTCCAGAATATATAGGTTTATATAATATACAATTTCCTTGAATTTGAAATTCTTTCAGCAGAATCGCATTTAGAATCAATTTTTTTATTTGTTTTGTTTTGTGAAAAGCCATTTTTATTATCATGAAAAATTTCCATACAAGCTTTAGTCGAACTAATTAAATGCAGAAACGTTTTCCGAATATTTTCCATTAGTGCGCATGTGACTTTTCTTGCCTGCTAGTATATGGCACAGCAGAGGAAACTATATGTGCATTTTGTATGCATTATAGTTATGCTATTATTGTAAGCCTACATATATTGCATGTTATATGTATGCATATAAATTGTATTTATTTACCACTCACCATTTCTGTGCTAGTATATATATGAATATATAATGCGGTTTACAGAATATATAGAGTTAAACTATAAAATGATAAAATGTATTATGTTCTATCGTTGATTGCACTTGCACTTGAGTATAGTCTCGTGCGATGCAGAGATATTTAATGAGAATTTACTCTAGGACTGTACTTTTACTTCTACTATACGTATAGAAATGCATATGTACGAGTTTCTATATATATTAGAGTGCATCTTTTTGGTATGAATGTAGCTGCTGCACAGAATGAAGGGAAAATAATAATAATAATAATAATAATACTGTGTAGTTCTTGTATAGCAAGGTATATATAGTTAGTATATATGTTTACATATGAATCTATAAATAATTTCTTCTAAATAAATACACATTACTGCACACACATATTTTGTAGATGCATACAAGGAATTAAAAATATTTAGAGAAAAAAAGCACTTTTAATGGAATGGGTAAATATAAAATAATAATTTGTAATTATTATATATGACGAATGGTTTGCGTTTTCAATTGGAAGTATAATTTTCTGTTTTAAAGAGTTATTTTTAAATTAGTTTTTTTAAATAAGCAGCAAATTTTGTGAAATTGTCCGGATGGATTATTTATTGTACATTTATTGAGGAGGGAATTATCAAATACGATCAACAATAAATATTTTGTATGATATCGAAATAATATGAATCATATCGCGGCTCAAAAGTACATTTTGTTTGATGTCCAAGAGTTTATAAATCACCTTGCGATGACGCAATATAAATGACAATCGATAAATCTGTAACGACCTAGCTGACAATTATAGCGCTAGCAGTCGTTAACATCGTGGTTTTGTGCTCAATTCCAGAAGTCAATATGAGTTCGAATCCTCATTAATTAATTAAATTGTAATTGTTTTAAAGATTTAATCTGCACCATAGAAATGATTAGTATATAGAGCATTGGGTAACGTCACGGCTCTGTACTCAAGAGGTTGTGGGTTCGAAGCTTGGTAGAGCCAACAAATTTTCACAACTGGGTTATCACCTTTCATTCGCAGGTGTTTATTAAAAAACGGTTGCAGTGGCCCAGAAGTGACTTAAAGCCTTTGTCCGCTTATATATGATACCAACAGATAGGGTTCCTGATATATACAGTGTAAAATCTACTCGCTGATTACTTAAAAACAGTATATACCGGTGCGACATGCTGACAACATTCCACATTAAAAACGGAACCTATAGTTCAGATTAAACAATGAAAATTGTTTTAGCCCAAGACCCTCATGGGTTGTATTATTATTATTTATAGACATGATTATACTATTATTGACAATGGAAGACATGTTATCAATCGTTTCAGAAGATTCATATATACTTAGTACGGTGATGATGAGTATAATTTCGAGCTTCTCAACGCACGCGACTTGCGATTTGAGTTTGTAAATTTGGATGCCATCAGCATACATCAGACATTGGGAATTGGGCCATACAGTGGCAATGCGACGAGAAAGCTATCATAGATCATACCGAACTGTCAATTCGGTTTCAGAAGATTCCATTCTAAAATCCACGCTATAAATAAATTCATCTAAGATTGTTGTTGGTATTTGAACGACAAGCAATGTATTGGCGCATGCCTCATTGACTTGGAGAAAGCGTTCGACATACCGTCTGACGGGACGGATTATTATACAAAATGATTTCCCCGAACACATCACACAAATACTACAAACTATATGATTACAAACAAAACGTTTACTATGACAAATGGACAAACAGAAACACAAACAATATACAACGTACATGACGGACTTCAACAAGGCATGGTTAATTCTCCGATTTTGTTTAACACCTTTTTAAGCGACACGCTTAAAAAACATCGAAGAAACCATGACCCAACGACAACACATTATCGCCTTCGCGGACGATATGATAATTCACACAGCAGGTAACACGATTTAGAGCATTCAGAGTGGACTACAGGACATGTAAAATCACATTAAAAAAAGATTTGCATCGGTGCGGAAACTTAAAGTTGACCCTCAAAAATGCAAGACAATCCTTATTAGACCTCCATTAAGGGGCCTTTCAAGAGAAGTTCAGCGTAATTGGAGAAACTTTGAGATCAAAACCGATGTAAATTTCAATCATCACATCAACTCAAAAATAGCAAGGGCTAACAGGGCGTTAAACTCGCTACTACGGAGGTTATTCTGTAGCAAGTTCTTGAGCACCGATGGTAAAAGCACTTGCTACTATAAAGTCATGGTACGACCCATACTATCATATGGCTGCCTCATATGGTTTAATGTATGTCCGTGGAGAAGATGCGAAGATTTGAAAACCGGGTGATGAGGGCATGTACTAACCTGTATCGGGTTCCTCGCACAAACCACATACACTACATTAACAATAAAAAACTATACACAGCGGCCGATACAGAGCGTTTGCATATGCATCTGTTAAAACTAATAAGAAATCACATTGACCGGTCTTCGAAAAAGCGGTTACATTCCTCCTGAGGGATTTGTATACTTAGACACACATGGATACTACATACAAAACGACAACAGAACACCCATCATATACCACATTAACAGAGGACTATCACAAAAATAGTATTGAACACAGTAAGATTGATCTGGACCAGACATTGCTGCGATTTAAAGCTGGGGCTCTCGAAGCGCCTGTAGTAACACCTGATGCCACATACTGGTGGCAAACATCGTAAGATCCCGGGATACGTTCTGGTAAAAATAAAGTATCCCCCATCCCTTAAACCCTAAATGTTATTTATTGTGCCGTCCCTTAAATTTATTTACAGATGTTGGAGTTTTTCCATTTTCCGTTTTTCTCCAACATAATAGAATATCTAAACAAAGATCGCAGCTAAGAGTCAGCAACAGAGAACGCTGAAAAATTTTAAGCAAGAAAACGGTACCGTTTTTAGAACTGGCCGGATATTCCGTGAAGCAAAAAAAATGTCGAGGATCCAAAAATGCATTAGAGGAATGAAATTTGGTGAGGTGAATGTGCTAAAAAAATTGAAATTTGCGAAATAATTAAAAATTCCGCCATTGGCTGTGACTGGGAAGCCTGTTGCATATATGCAACGTTAGGCATTGGAAGAACTAATTTAAGAGTGACTGATACCAATGCAGTGGGTAACTTTGATGCACGATTTAGCGCTCATCTTTCGATGAAATGTTAT
>JANSTW010024452.1:0-15454 GCA_027564275.1 Diadocidia ferruginosa | reverse complement strand
TCCGTCTTTTTTAAAATTTTTGTTTGCTTAAAAATAACTTTTAAAAATGTTTTTATATTTTTTTTTAAATTTTAATATGTAATTAAAAATTCATATAGTATTTAATTTGATTGTAAATATTTCATATATATACATATAAACCGATAAACATAAAACATACTTCTATAATATAATATACTTAATGTAATTATAAGATAAAAGTTTTATAATAATATTTCAACAAACACATAACATAACATTTTTCCATGTATACGTTCAACAAGCGCATATTAACTTTCATTAAAATTTTCCAAAAACCAATTTAAATATAAGTTTCTCACATAATAATACATAAAATTTATATGTTATATATTCGCAAATTTCTAAAATCTAATATTTAACATGATCATTGTTAAATGTGTATGTATGTTATATACAGTGCAGTATAGATATAGGTGAAACATCTCAATATTATAACCATCAGGGACGGAAAAACTAAAATTAAAAATATTATTAAACCAACATCAAAATCATCCAATAAAAAAAACGAAATTTGAAACTTTAAGATTTAAATATACAAAGTTAAATCTCATCCTGAACAAAATTAAAGCTAGTTTTTTTGCGAAAAGGATTTAAAATATAAAATCGAAAATCAAAACCAAAAAAATTTGGAAACTAATTGTAAAATCAAAAACAAATTTTAAAATCTTATAAAACCCCATAACCAAAAATTATACGCATAGCGGCAAAACCAAACCATAACTCCATTTTGAAATTGGTTTCCAACTCTGATTATAACCTCGCAACCGCACATATATGTAGATAAAATTAGATAAATTTATAATTTCGAGGTGTTTGATGTCTGTGTAAATTATAAAGTTTTCTGAAATTATTATTATATGTATCAAGAAATTATTTATTTTAGCATTCAAATTATACATTATATTGTAACATTGTAATATTACGTACACTGGTAACAAAATAATATACTTCGAATAAGGAAAATATTGGAGTTCCATTTCAAAAAGAAAGTACAAATGTTCGGAATATTCACCATAGTCGATCCTTATCATTTTTTTTACTTCGAGCCAGTTCATATATTTTTCCAGTTATTTCCTACTGTTAAAGTGAGCCGAGAGCTACCAACTCAACAAACAAATATTAACATTTCGTTGATTTATTTTACATCAGAAAGCTCGAGCCGAAAGCTCGTGCCAGTTAACAAGTTTTTATGAATATAGTTGGGGCTACTTGTTTAGACGCGCATAGTCCATAAACTTTACTTGTGGAGCTCTCTCATCGGTAACTTGAACAGTAGAATTTTTTATTAGTTCTTGATGGGTTTATTTCAGGACTTCTAAATAATGTCGTTACTAAAAAGCTATAATAACAATTTCTTATATGAATTTCGGAGTGTAGGACAAACAAGGTGATGATGATGCCAACACAATTTCATATAAAAATAATTTATGCCTGACATTTAATCTGTGAAACGGTGCAGTATCATCAGCTGCTGATAAATGATAAAGACATACAATATTTTGTAATGAGCTTTAAGCTTGCCTATATTTGTACAAATACAATTATTATTATTATATATTTTAAACAATAAAATTATCCTTTGGGTATAATAACATGTGTCCATTATATAGCCAATAATTTACAGATAAAATTTTAAGCTTATGTAAAGCAGTGGCTGGATCACGGCTTCAAAGATTAAAGGTCTTACGGATGTTGATAATTTCCTTAAAACTTTCCTTATTGAAAGACCATTAAGATAACATATACACCAAAATTCGTCAAAATCTGATTAAATTTTCAATCTTTTGTTCTATATTTTTTAAGAAAAGCACAAAAAAATCATTTTATTTCATTTAAACAACAAATCTACTTCAATTTTATTAGTATAAATACACATATAGAGAAGATAGAGTTAAAGTTAATAAAAAAAAAAGAAATTGGAAATATTTCGGATCTATAAGTCTATAAAAATATAGCTTCTTTTTCGATGCTTTATACCCCAAATATAAATGTATAATTCAGTGGTGATCCGTGGATATTTATGCGTATCGGCAGCAGACGTTTAATTTCTTTTATTTATTTTTTTATTCTTTAAACCAAGCGTAACTTAAAGTGCAATAAATTTTCTCTGATTTTTAAGAGAGTTTCATCAAATTTTCCATTTAATTTTTTATCATTTTAATTAAATCAAATATCAAATCTCATCAAGTTCGATAAGATTATTTCCTAAAAAGCTTTGACCAATTTTACTTAAGTTGCTTAAATTCTATAATAATCGAAAGCCCTTGAGGCAAAACTGCTCGACAAGTGTTTTTGTAAATATATTTTTAAACAATTTTATATTAATATGACACAACATCTGTCCTGACAGACACGATAAGGCTTGTCCTACCCACTAATTGGACCTCCGCCTTTAACTCAAAATAAAAACTAAAAATTAATTTGAACAATCTCAACCATTGAATAAAAAATAAAAATATTATAGGTACCTCGTTGATCTCAACAAGCTTGATCAAATTACATTAAATTGTTAGCAAGTCATTTTATCAATAAATTTCAATAACTTAATGTCCAAAAGGAGATCAAATTAAATTATTTGCTGATGAGTATAATATAAGTTTCTTTATATAATAGATTTTTTTTGGGTAGCACAGCCTAACATTGCCGCAATTGACAACTCACTACTGATTTATATAAATGTATTATTTCAATAGAAATATTTTTTTTTTCGTATACTAAAATGGATTTACCTTTAAATATAATTTTATAAAATATATTTTCATAATTTTCAAAAGGATTTTCTATATTCGCATATACCTTACCTATATATCTTTTGAGATTGATTTTTTTTTGTAATATTTTCCGAAATATAAAAATGTTTAAAGAGAAAAAAATCGTGAAAATTTGAATGAAAACCTAATAAAATTTGTATAAGTATATGATGTTCAGGTACATTCATAGAATTCTCGGGGTATTTCGCGTATAATATAGTTGGCTTTATAAAGACTTCTCTTTGAAACTGGACAAGAAAAACTCAGGTAAATAAAACATAACTTCCTTACATCTATATAAATAGTTACAAGGAAAAAATATGAAAAGAAAATTCGCATTCTTGATCTAATTATAGGATAAACTATGCTGCAAGCAGGTTAAATCCGCTTTCTTCTACATAATGGGCAATTATATTATTTTAAAAGCTTCTTCACAATTCTTTTTTTTCAGCAGTTATTTTAATTAAAAATTAAAAATTAAAAATTTAAATTTGAAATTAATTTTTTCGATGCAAACAGATATGGTAGTCTGAAATTTTTTGAAAAAATAAAAACATTGAGTAATTACGAGGTACCTTCTTGCCTAAAAAACTGCACCGGAACAAAAAAAAAATTAAGCAAATCTGGCTGAAGTGTAGAATTCCCCTACCTTGATGAATTCGATGTTATAATATGGTTTTATTTTGGTTATATTTTTGCCATATATATACCCCACAAGACAGGATATTCTATGGATACGCTATTTTTTTTGCGATTTTTCCCATTAAATTAATCAAAATTAACCCAAGAATCATATAATGGAGCTTTAAAAATAATTGAATACAATTCTATGTTTATGTTATTAGTAAATAATACAACAAAATATATCAATAGTTCATATAATTTAATTTATTATAATTTCCCTTTAATATAAAGATAGATTTTGAAATTAAAACTTTCAACAAACAAAACGCTATATTACATTATAATATGCAAAAAGGAAGATAAATTTTAATTTATATAAACATTTTCTTATTATTACAATTTATACAAAATGTTTGCATTTCATAAACTTAATTATATACGATTTTCCCATCCTCTCAGAACAATTGCTAGTTGTAATAATAATAATTAAAGACACACAATATTTCAAGTGTTTTATTCGCGTTGTATAATCGCACACACTGCAGAGTTTATATTAGCGCCCAGATTGCATAATGAAAGTAATAAAGTAATTAAAATATTATGAATGGGCGAGAGGCGACTTCTTGCCAATTTAAAGAAATTATATTAAAATTTATACGGAGTGTCGTCTGCACACGATTATTGTTGAATATCATTTGTTGACATTGAATTTCTAAATCTAAAATATTATTTTATTTGGTGCTTGAGCTGACCAAGTTTTAGAACCGAAACCAATAGCATCATATCATATTGCAATTATGGAGTCTAGGTTAAAGAAGTGGGGTGCTCCCATACGATTTTTTGTATTTCAATTATTGGCCGATTTCTTTTTTATTTCAATTATCGAATTTATGCGTTGATTTTTTCATTAGTATAAACAATATTTTTGCAGATAAATATAAACTTTACCTAGATTTTTACAAGAAAACATATCTGTGAGACACCCTCAACAATAACCTAATTATATGTTTAAATAACTCAAATATTCATAAGTAGAAAATCTGTAAATCCGCTCCGATTAGCGGTGCCCAGCAAAACTGGGTGGCTGCGCGTTTACTGTTCGTTTTTGGATTTTTTTCTCATTGACAATCGAAAGGATCAATAAAATGCGTTTTTGATATATACATCAAATGCCACTTGTATGTTGTTAGTTTTCGATCTGTCCCACAGTTTCAAGTGGAATTCGAACAAAATGACTTAAATTATAGGGAAAATTTCTATTAGAAAAAAAATCTGTTTAATAAAGTTACCGACTTGTAAGGGTTAAAAAAGTTTAGACAATATATATTCTAGCAGAATTGCACTCACTATAAAGTCGACTGCACATTTTTGTATAATTCATTTAAAATGGTTATTTATTATTTAAAATATAGAAGTTTTATTATATAAGAGAGCGCATAATGAAATGATGTTTCTGCTACTGCTGCTGCTGATGCTGCTTCTTGCAGAAAAGACTTTTAAGTAAATCTTTTTGTTATGCTATATTTTATAAAGTAGTTGAAAAGTTTCTTAAAGCTATAATATTTTAACTGAATTTCTTGTACAAACAAAATTTCATCATCACGAAAATTGTTTCAAATAATTCATTTTATACTGTATATATATAAAATTCGCCCAAAAAGACTAATCCATTTTCATTATATGTACAATAAGTAAATATTATATAGAAATTTCTAGAAAATATTTTAAAATTTTGTAAATATAAATAATATTATATTGCGGGCGGAAAAGTTTCGCTGGGGTATTGATTGCAATTTAGTGTATTATTTAAGCTATAGAAGAAGAAAAGTTTTAATTTCAAATAACAAGCAATATTATAGAAAACAATTTATTAAAATTAATTTAAAGTTTTTTTTTGTTTATAAATATAAAGCTGCTCTTTAATTATAACAGAATTATATGTGTCTAGTTGCAAAAGACAGAAACTTCTTATAAATATAAAAGAGATGAAAAAAATCTGTCTCAAAGATTTCATATTTTATAATTCAATATATTTTTTATTGAAAGAAAATTCTTGGTAAATATTACTTGGTGACGTGACATAAGACATAACGCCCAACTTCTTTAAGAAGTTTTTTTACCAAATTCTAAAAACAACATAACAGCCAAAATATAAAACCATCCTTTGTTTAAAATTTTTAGAAAGGAAATTGGATCTTTGTTTTGCAGTTAAAGCTTTGGTCGTTATGTCTTTGAGTGTTATGTCCTGTCACCCTGCTGGTATATAGATTTATATGTCAATATTGATAATTGAGCCTGTTTTATATAGTGAATTAGTGAATTATTCATAAAAAATAACTTATAATTTGTTGTTGGTTTCTGTTCTATAATTGCATCGGCTCGAGGACCAACTTTATATAACATTTCAGATTTTTTTTTATTCTTCTATTTATATTTCAATCTCGTTGCATTGTAGCTTTTTTTAGAATTTACTCTAAAATTAGTTTTTTACGTCCTAATTATCCTGTAAATTTGGCCTATTTGTTGATATCATGTAGACGATATTAACTTAACTGTGTATATTCTTAGTTCTTACGAAGTTATATACCTTAAAAATTCCCTGAAATAAAGAGTTCTATACATTTTTCTAGCAACCTTTATATGGAATGTATGAAAATATTCCATTTTTAAATTTGTTTAAAAGACTTCATAATAAATTTCTATATAATAAAACAACCTGCACAAAATCAATATTGCGGATTAACTGAAAATATAAAACCAGCAATAAACAATAATAATTAAAATGTAGGATAAATTTACAGAATAAAAAAACTAAATTCGGTCTGATTGAAATATAATACAAACATCTATAATATTTAATTATTTATGAATAAAACATATAAAGCTGATATGCGTATATGCCGATAATTATTATTAAAATAGATGCTGACACATGTCACATGTTTATTAAAATAATAAAATAAACACGTGTGGGGTGCGTGTTCCAATTATATTATTAATTTATCCGCATAAAACCGCACACATATAAAACAATAGACGCGTATTTATATATTTATCTCTATATTAACGAAAGTCCCAATCCCGCCACTCACCTTAATAGAATTCTGGATACACATCACTAATCAAAATCTATATAGAAATTTCATTAAAATTCGGTATTTTAAAATCTGATGAATACCTCCGTATTGTTGGTGACGTGACATATAACATCCAAAGACATAACGCCCAAAAGCTTTAACAAGCTTAAAACCGCTAAAATTTAATTATTGTTTGTGTCTTTTTTTTTCTCTTCTAAAAATTATTTTTAGCTGCTATGTCGATTTCTAGAATTAAAAAAAAAAAATAAAAAAGCTTGTTAAAGCTTTTGGGTGTTATGTCATATCACCTTCCTCTTCACTTCCTAATCTTTGACGAGCTTTTAACAACTATATTATACATGTTGTATTCCAATGCGTTATTATATTATATATGAAAAGTTTAATTGAAATTAATATTATAATACAGAGACAATTATTATTATTGCTATTATGGAATTATATTTGTATTAATAAATGTGCCAACATATAATACATACCTTATATAGATTGATCGATCCCCATTTATATACGCATAAATATTGTATAGAGGTGCGATTTATATAGATATTTTGATGTGTTTTCAATAATAATATTTATTATTAAAATCAATAACATATAGAAAATAATTAATTATTATTTAATTTAATTTTAATGAAAAACATTGTTTGTTTATAGTATTCCTAAATTAATTGAATTGAATAGCTTTTTTTGCGTAGAAAGAAATAAAGTTTACAAATAATGAATATATTTAATAAAAGCTTTGAAGCAACTTTATAATTTTCTTTGATATCAATATTTTTTCTTTAACTTTTTCATATTTTTCATTTTAAATCATATCTTCTTTTCAAATCCTTGAAATATTATATATAATTTTTAAAGTTTCGTTGTGTTGATCTTTTCAATGAAATATCTAGAAAAGTTTAAGAAATATAAAACGACCTTAAACAAGAAAGATATCATCTTAAGCGAATGAGAATAACTATATAAAAACTTTAAGCTTTTTGGATACAATGAGCGAGAAATATATATAACATTTTAAACATTTCGTCTAATAAATGGCTAAGGTTTTGACTACAGAGTAAACTGTTTTAAGAGACACCATCTTGAAAAAAAAAAAAAAAATTGCATTTTATATTTTTACAAAAAATTCTTAAAAATCAGAAAATTTATTTTTTTTAGTGTGTAGAAAATGTATTTATTTTGAATAAAATAAAAATGATTTCAGTTTTAACATCTTGTATAACTCTGCCATTGTGAATTTCCCAGAATGACAAAATTGTGCAAAATTCATGTTTTTTAAGGCCTTTTATAACCACTAAAGGCATTGCTTTAAACACGCAATGTGCCTTAAATGCACTGTGGCACTCGAATATTATATATATAAAGTAATACTTTAGAATTTAGAGTTTTAGACTGAAAGAGTTAGAAAAAAATACGAAAATGGATACATTTTCGTTAACCCAAAATCCAGTTAAAAAGTTTAAAAAGAAAAATCGAGTTTTTTGATAAAAATAAATTATATTCACCTAATACAATATATATTATATTATATGTGAACATGAAAAACGGCTAAAAGTTTATGTGAAAAGATTATATTATATAATATATGGGATATATTATATATGTATACATATAGCGACACATTTTCTTGAAAAGTGTCATTTAAAAAAAGAAATTATATAAAATACATTAAAGGCACAAAATGGAAAAGATTGATGAGCCAAAATATGGAAACTTTTCGTCTCTCTATGTAATAAAATATATCTGCCATATATACTACGTTGTTATATAGATTATGGCCAGTGATGAATATTTCATATATGGAATCTATGTCGTGCTTATATAAGCAGCTATATACATTTTTTCTTTTCTCACATAATTTTTCTCACTCCGCACGACAGGAGTATAATCTCTGATGGGTGCATTATTTATCGTTTGACACTATAGATTTAAATGTGCTTCCTTACAGAAAATTTTCACACTTCGTGTCTGATTGGTATACATACCTCTATATAAATACAGTTAAAATATAAAGTTAAAAATCGTTTTCATTTCTTCATTTTTGACCATTTTATATGGAGAATGAAAAATATATTGAATAGCTATTTTATAATAATATTATCGATATCAGAAATGAATGATAAGTGGTTCAAAGAAAGTTTACGGAAAATTTTCTAAAGTGTTTGCTTTAATCAATATATCGGTATAACTCATATTATGTATGATAAATTGTGATAAGGTTGATCACATTTGTGTCATTTCCGGCAGGAAGCTGTCAATTATTTTTAAAATTTATTCTTATTTATTTTTAAAAAATATAAAAATTATTATTTACTCTGCATAAACCTTTCAAGCACTAAAATTCTTATCTCTTTAATGAATATATATTTTTTTAAATAATTCGTAAGGATTATTTGAAAATATTTTGTGGTTTATTGGTAGTGAAGATATACGTTTTTATGTTTTAAGCTAGATAATACCGTGTCCCCTATGTGAGACACATAACATTTGTAATTATAAAACTTAAATGGTTCGCGCGAATTCATTCAAATTTTAAATTTGTATAGTAAATTCCAAAAACACATCAAAAACTGAATCAAAAATTCAAAATTGATTTTTTTTAAATATTTTGTCAATATTACATTTGTGTCAGTAGGACAATATGTCCGTGGAATATAAATAATATAAAATATATTATATAACTACAATATACTACAATATACATGGACCTGATTATGTGATATTTTTAATTCATTTTTTATATAGTTAAATATTTCATTTCATTTGTATTTCATTTCATATTGCCTTTAGAATTAAAATGTTTAGAAAGTTCTATTTCTTGTTTCAATATCCTATATAAATATGTTATTATTTTAAAACAGGCTAATCGGTCTAATTCAAAGTAAAGCTATTCTCAACTAAATTAGTGGGCCGGCTTGGGCAAAGCGTACCTTTCTTCGCCCAGCCTTGAAAATTTTTGTTAACTTTAGAAAAATACTTAGCTTTTTCTAAAAACAAATATTCCATGAAGTAATCTAAGCACTTAAAACTCGTTTCGGGACCTACGTCTTATCATCAGTATGGCTGAGAAACTCCATTTATATTTCTATATAAACCCCGAAACCGAATGTTATAATAATATAAAATTATAATTATAACGCAGTATATAAATTATGATCTCTTTATATATTGTTGACACAATTCCAGAAATATTAACATTTGAACTTTTTTAAAGTCATTTAGAATTTTATAATAATATTACAAACAATTATTATGAGAAACAGAAAACAGGCACACACACACATTTTCTTCTATTTATAATCCTTTACCCATTTGTACAAATGATCCTGCGAAACTTGATATTCTAAATAAAATGTTTAAAGTTATACAGTATATACGAAAAAGAGGGTTAAAATATATAATATTATTTAAACAATGGGTTATAATAAGCAATATTTTCACCTTTTTAACTCTGTTAACTCTTTTATGAGCATCAGCTATAATAATACAATGAGATATTATTTTCAGTTGTATACCAGAAGCACAGTTGAGTTTGGATATATGTAAACATTATATTGTGAACATTTTGTATCATTTTAAATTTTAATGTTTTTAAGTCTCTTCTATATAAACACAAATTGCGTTAATAACAATAACAATAATATTATATAATTTTATGAATTATCCTAGTTTTTCTAAAGTGTATATGTGATAAAGTTAATGTCTTTTAGTGTGAGCGCCCATATAGAGTAAAATAAAAGCTTTAAATATTGAATTTTAATATAGAGAATGTTTTGGCTTGAATTTATACTGCAAAACTTTTATAGATGATGACTTTCAAGTCATAACCTTCTTGCCTATATTTTCCAAATCATTTATATGCTGTAACTCTTCATTTCAGATTTTACGAAAATCGTCGATATTTGTAAAATGTGTAAAATTGTGTTTTTGGTATTTTAATAATATGACAAAAATCTGATTAACTACTTCATCGAATATTCTACATGTTTTTCTATAACTATAGTCGTTATCAGCGACCAATATTCGAATAACATAAGTATATAGTTAAAACTCAATAAGCATATGTTTTGAAATATTGTTAAAATTTATTTAAAATTCTTACATACCTAATACAAGCCATTATAGAGCAAGCAAATTATGTATATTTTGTAAATGGTATAGATAACTTCGTCGAAGTACCTACATTGGTCGCTGATGACGACTAGTTATAAAAATAACATGTAGAATATTCAATGAGGTAATCAGATTTTTGTCATATTTTTAAAAATACCAAAAATAAAATATGTTAAGAATCATACATAATAATAAATTATGTTTTTGAATTCCAAACATATTTAAATATAAATTGGTAATATCGCAGATTTCATTTTAAATTAAGACACTTTATATGTCAGGTTTTCTTGCCTTTTCCCTGCGAAAATATTTATTGGAAATAAATGAATGTATGAAAAAATTTAATTTTAAATAAATAAGAATATTTGTAAAATCGTTGCAGAAATTTTTGTAATTTCTGTGGCAAATCTTTTATCAAAAAATCTTTAGTGGGAAAGATCTTTTCTTGTGCTTGCTTGTACACGTTTAAATTTATAATCAAAATTGCATGCGGTATTAAATATTTCTCTTCGTAGATCATAATATATTAAGAAAAGGTAAACATCCAGTTTTAATTTTATATGTTAATACAAACAAAAACCATTTTTAATTGCACTTACTCGCTAACATACAATTAATAACAAAGAATACACTCGACGTATATACATAAAATTTTGCGCCAGCTTATCATCAATAAGATATAAATTTCCATAATCTTTTAGCCTTTCGTTTGGGATTAACAGAAAAAAAAATACAAAAAACAAACAACAACAAAAAAGCTACTTATCAGAGCTGTAAATATAATAAGCACTTTTATATAAACTTAGCGCAAGCACCAGAGCAACATAAAGATTTTCTTTTAAGCTTATAGAGCTTTTCACCGTTGTTGTTCTATATTTTCTGTATATATATAAATAAAATGGTAATAATTTTCTTATATCCATAAGTAAGTATATAACAAACTGGATTAATGTTTTCTAGTACTTCTTGGAGTATATACTATATATATATATAGCTCATGTATACACACAATGTTATACAATGTATATAAATGAAAACATTAATTAAGTAAAGGGTTAATACCAAGCACAAAGATTGAGTTATGAATTTTCTGTTGGAAAATGTTGTTGCTATTTATATCGTTGTCAGTGGCAAAACGTGAGTTATTTAGAAGGTCGAGCAAAGCATTAATTATAGAATCTAAAATTGTCTCTATTTTTCAATAAATTCAGAAATATATGAGCATACAGAGAAAGTTTTAAGGATGTTTGTCAATTTTAGTGTGATGGGGGGGAGGTTTCAAATGTCACTAAACTACGAAATTCCACTTTGGGTCTCCAGGATATAGACGAGGGGACCTACTTCTTATTTTGTTGTTGTTGTAAATATCTAATAGTTCAAATTTTTTGAATATTTTTTTTTAATTTGTATCCAACCCCTACCTCCTACGCACAAATGTATCAAAAATCAGCTATATTTCGCACTCCAGCATCGTTGGTGTTGCCCATTTTGAAATGATTTTGATATAAGTATATCCTTACATTTGATGTCAAGCCCATTACTTTCTCCCTAATCTCTACTAAACAACTATTTTATTCTTTTTTTTAGAAAACCGAATAATTGACAATTGTTATAGTGAGTTTTGTTGTCTGCGGAGTAACTATTTTCGGGTGATATTTGCTGGGCCCAAAAGAGTATATTCTCAATTTTTTTTTTGTTCATTCGCCACTGAGCTCGATCGCTATATTTCTTAGCTGTGTTTATATTTTTTTTTCATTTTTCTTATATTTTTCATTTACTCTTCAACACAACATTTTCTTTGCAAATTTATTAATATAATCCTTATGAATACACATGTTTTTGTATACATTTTATAATATATTTTGTTATTATTATTATAGTAGAGCTTAAAGCTTATACATATAAAATGTTTAATTTAAGAATGAAAAAAAAATCATCAAAATTTCTCTATTAAAAGGATTCGTTATTATCGTCAGTATATTATAATATGTATAATGTATATTCAGTGGCGAAAAGTGTGGAATTTGTAAGTATATTAATCGATACCTAAAAAAATCCTTGTATAAATTTTGTTATTGTAATGAAAATATTCTTACATTTTGCATTATAAAAGGGGGAACTTATAAACAAGGTACAAAATCTATCTAGATACCCTATTTTTGACTTTTCCTTAAATTAGCGCCATCTATGTTGTAATATCATTTAAGAGTTTATTACCCTGCTATCCTTAGACTCTTCTCGCAACTGATATTGGTATTGTTTATATATATAAAGTATAATCATAATTCTTTGGCACAAAATATAATTATTTTTATATACTTATAATTATAATAATGATTAGATATATAATAATTATGTATATACAATTTTCTTTTTGGGCTTTATTTATTTTTCATTTAAATAATTTCTTTGAAATTCTATAAATTATTTGAATTCAAAAAATATATTATAATAAATTTATAAATAACATATATACTTTTGACTGTTCAATTAAAAAACAACAAAGAATTGTGTGTATTTTTAATTTGTTCTTAAATTTAAATTTAATTAAAAAAATAAATACTTTAGTCACCAAAATTGCTATCATATATGGCGATGGGATAAAAACAACGAAAATATGATTATAGAATTTAAGGATGATATCATAGCTTTTTCTCTATTGTGTTGTGTGCAATAAGCTGTTACTACCATAATTTTACATATTTAGTTAAATTTAAAAACAAAAAAACTCCAAACATTTCTTCAAAATGTTTGACAAAAAAAAACAAAATGCCTAACAAAACGGAATATGAGTGGGAAGCCTGTCCTTTAGAATTATCTGAGGATAAACCAATACAGAAATACATTGACCAGCAAGAATAAATAAAATTTTTAGGTGAATTTAAAACCATAAAAATTGTTTAAATAATTACTAACTGCGACATTTGCTTATTGTTAACAAGGAATTACGTAGTAGGGTGAAGCATAACTGTTTTTTACTTATTTATTCTTTCTGACTGTTAAATTACTTTAAATCACATCTTATTTGAAAAATATTTAAAATATACAAATATAGGCATAAAATTAAATCATTGAATAAACATTTAAAAAGTCTTAAATTTTAATTTGTTTGCCTAAATAAATTCTTATATGTGGCAAATTAATTTGAATAAATTTATTTTTTCTATGAATAACATAAATATATGTACATAATAGGCCCGCATAATAAATATTTTAAACATTTTATTGTTATTTCCGTTGTGGTTTTTCCAAATCAACATAAATTTCCCGCACATATTATTATGTACAACAAATATTCATATTTACATAAAATTTAAATAGAAAAATTATGTGTAGAACAAATTTTTAATATATATGTTCGTATATCTATGCACGAAGGAAATAGAAAAACATTTAAACATAAACATTGCTTTTCCCTCGAAAATTGTTTTAAATATTTTTCTTTTGGAAACTTTTCTCAATATTTATGTAATATTGTAAAAAAGTTAGATAATTTTATTCACCAAAATTTAAAAGAAAAATAATAGAATTTTAGCGGGAATATTAGAATATTAGCGATGTGTGTGCAAAAAATAAAAGAACTTATACAGATAAACAATGTGACGTGACATGAGGAGCCGATTTTCACATTAAAAACCGCCCTCGCAAATATATAAGGCAGATTTTTAAATGTCTATAGGTAATATATTATAATGCGCAGTGACTAGCCAACTCATAGACAGTTCTTTCTAGTTTTAAATTTTTTACGTTTCCTTTATATACA
Source organism: Diadocidia ferruginosa (assembly GCA_027564275.1). Lineage (NCBI taxonomy): Eukaryota > Metazoa > Arthropoda > Insecta > Diptera > Diadocidiidae > Diadocidia > Diadocidia ferruginosa. The sequence goes on along the minus strand of JANSTW010024452.1, from coordinate 1,085 downwards.
GGTTTCTGTATCTTGTTGGAAGTAAAGGTTTGATCATTTTCATTGTCGTTATTAATTTTTTTTAGTCAATCTCCATTATTTCTTACTCTTGATGTCAGCACATTTCATTTTTCCACAATTATACCCATCCTTCTCCGAACAAGATCCTAGTACCGCAAACTACCACACCATTAAAGATGAATTTCAACCAATTATTTCTAGTTAATCAAAGAAGAATCTACACTTAAGCTCATCCCCTCCTTAACCCCTCATCTGAAAGGAGAAACCTCCAAATAAGCAAACAAACTAAAACGGTGCTCTCATCTTCCCCGTTTGGTAAACATTTCAGAAAAATCTTTTTTTTAGAGAGTTGAATAGGAATGTAAGGGGTTTTTGATATCAAATAATAAAAAAATCAAATCAAATAAAAAAAATATGACAGAATGTACCAAACATTATCATAAGTTTATTCCTGTTTTCTTTAGGTGTTTGGGGCGGCACTCTTACAGATGAGGAGATTTGAAAGAGGCTGGACCCAAATGAAATAATGTGTACTTAAAAAAAATTTATAGGCAAGTTAATTCATTCGAATAAGAATCAATCATCGCTTTGTGCAAGTGCACCTGTAGTATTCTATATAGAGATAGATGTAGCTTTATAGGTAATGCGTCTAACCGAAAAGCTAATATTTATTTGTGGTTGTTCTATTTGAATTTTTCTCTTTGTTACAAATCGCGTATGATGTATATACATTTTGTTCTGAATGGTTGTTTTCTTAACATTTATTTGAAATAATTTCACGGTTTCATTGCATTTATACAAGATAAATTTACATATATGCGGCGGTTACATATGCGCGAGTAAACACAAATAACATGTTACAATATTTGCCTTTTTTACGCAAGCGGTAGATTGTTTTAATTTGTTATTATAATTTCTTTATCATAATTTTTTTGACATAAATTACTTATTTTAGGGGTTTTAACTCTTTTTGTATAATTTAAATGGGTAGGGGTTATTTCGCGTTTATTATTTGGCTTTTTTTATTTAGCATATGTTCATTTCGCGTTTTTTTGTTTAGCTTTTGATTATTTTGCGTTTTCTTT
>JANSTW010024451.1:0-26381 GCA_027564275.1 Diadocidia ferruginosa | reverse complement strand
AAAGTCATTGCAAATCGCAAAATTTTTCGCCAAATTGTCGGTCATCTTCTCAGACAGAATTCTGCCTCTACAATGAACTAAACATATTGCCGGCCATATTCTCAGACAGAATTTTGCCTATGCAATGAAATCAAGGTCATTCAAATTAGGAAAATAAAATCGAATTTAAAATTTTCAAAAGCTACTACGGTTATTATTTTATACTGTTGAGAAGATGGCCGACAATTTGGCGAACATTTTTGCGATTTGCAATGACTTTGTATAGAATAGATTTTGATCGTTAGAGGCTTGCAAAACTATGTGTATGCTATAGAGTAGACCAATTGGTTTGTTTATTTTTTTCATCTAAATCAGTCGATTTAAGTTTTTTTTAAATAAATAATTGTTTGTATTTTTCGGACATTTTTAAATTACAGAATTCGAAAGCAAATCGTTAAAGGCTTGCAAAACAATGAGAATGCTATACAAGACCATTTATTTATGATTTATTTCGTTCATATTTTTTCTTCTGAATCGATAAATTTTTTGTTTTTGGGCAAAATTAATTATTTTTTAGATTTTTCTGTCATTCTCGTACGTTAAGGGCTTGCAAAACAGTGAGAATTCTCTAGAAGAACATTTAATTCGTTGTTTTTTATCGGTCAATTTTGGGAAAAAATGCATTATTTTTTGGATTTTACTCCGAAATATTTTAACCACAGAGTTTGAAAGCAAAATCTTTAGAGGTTTGAAAAACAATAAGAATACAGAAGACAATTCAATTCGTTCATTTTTTTTTCATTTCAAGTTTTTAAGTTTTTGTGAATTTGTTTTTTTATTTTTCTGTAATTTTTTTAAATTACAGAATTCGAGAGCAAATCGTTGCAAGCTTACAAAACGATGATAGTGCTATAAGAGTCCTTTTAATTCGTTTATGTTTATCAGCTAATTTTTTGGAAATATGCCTATACCTTAAATTCCGGACTTTTTTTGAATCCATCGATTAGAAATCGTTAGAAAATATCGCGGTTGCGCTTATTTTCCTCTGAAATTTCTTAAATTACACGATTCGATCGTTACGGGCTTGCAAAACAATGAGAATGCTATATGTAAAGAAGACCATATAATTCGATCATTTTTTTCATCTAAATCTATTAATTAAATTAAAATTTTTGGACAAAATTTAATTTTTTTTTTCATTTTTTTTTTCTAAAAATTTTTAAATTAAAGAATTCGATAGCAAATCGTTAGAAGGCTTGCAAAACAAAAAGTTTAATATAGAAGACCATTTAATTAGTTAATTTTTTGGACAAAATCCATTCTTTTTTGGATTTTTTTAAATTACAGAAATCAATAGCAAATCGTTAGATATTTGCAAAACATGAGAATGCTATAGAAGACCTTTTATTATTGGTTCATTTTTTTCTGTTAATTTAAATTTATGGACAAAAATTCCTGACTATTTTCTAATTCACGAAATTCGATTAGAAATCATTAGAGAATGTTGCCTACTAAAAAAACTGTCTGTAAATTGGGCAAAAAGTATCCTCTAAAATTTATATCACTAATTTAAAAAGGATACAAATTCTCCATGCAGAATTGCACACAAATCTCTTATAATTTTTAAATCAAATAATACCAGGCGTAAATTTTCTATTTTACACCTGGCGTATGATTTGATGATGACTTTTTGAAATCTTTTAAACGAGTGCATGATTCTATAAAAGAGTCCGGACCATTTTCTTCTTAAATAAACTATTTTTAAATAAAACTTGCGACAATTTTTTCTTCAAATATAATTTTACATTTTTCTCTCATGAATTATTGTGTGTACATATTATTCTTCTCTTGTTTATTTTCATTTTTCTTTTCATCATTTAAAATTAAATTATTTTAAATTTAATTAATTTAAATCTCTTAAATTACACAATTATAATATATTGATTTGCTTAAAAAAAAATTAGCGAATCTCTATATATTTTTTATTATTAATTATTTTTCGCGGTTCATGTTTGTTGTTTTCTGTATATCACGCTTTTATCATATCATTAAATTTAAAATTAACAAGATGAGGCAAACATAATATATTTTATTGTTTATAAATTATTAAGGGGGGAGGGAATTGGGAGAAAGCTTTTGCATTTTGCATTATATTAACAAAAGGTCAAGAAAATTGTTTTACTTAAAAAAAAACATGTCTGCAATTAAAGCGACATAGTTTTTCTCAGGAAAATTCAATTATAATTTACAAATAGTTAGATGGAAAAATATTTTTCTTTTTTAAATTATTTAACAGGGTGGGCCACGTTACAAAAAAAAAAAACAATAATCGGAAACTACACGTTTTTCGTTGCAGCCATATTATCAAATATTATCTCTTTTTCTTCACAATTTCTTCGTTCTAAAAAATAACAATTTTATCTTTCTAATTTATTTTTGGATCTACGATTTGGTTATTTAAAATAAAAAAAAATAATAATAAAATTCAATTGGTGCTTAGTTTATTTAAATTATCTAAGTAATAAGTAGGTAATAGTAATATTTATGTAGAAATTGAACACGTCTTTGTAAAATTTATTTTCTTACAATTTGAAAGAAAAATGGTCAGAGAAAAACAATAATAATTTAAAAAATTAAAATAATTCGAAATTAAATAAAAAATACATTAAAATTTCAACGAAAAATTTAAAATGTATTCAACTTTTATTTTGTATTTAATCAAATGACTAAAAATGAAAAATATGAAACAGATAAAATGTTTTTTTTACATAAAATAATTTTGTGTTTTTTAAAAATTAAATTATAATTAAAATAATAGTCAGTTTTAATAATTAAAAAAATTATTAAAATCAAAACCTAATAATAACCAAATCGTAATGAATTTCATCTAGATAAACTATGAGATCGTTCTCTGCTACTACTTGCTGACGCTGTGCCCTGTGCGGCTCCTGCTTCGGTTAATCTTTGATGAGGTGGAAGCTTATTGAAAAATGGATGTTTTAAGGCATCACCTGCAAAGAAAGATTGATTATTAAATATTAAATATTACTTAAAATGGAAAATCTTTCCCACTTACCTAATTGAATACGTTGTGCTGGTTCGTATTCCAACATTTTCTTAATTAAATCGAATAATTCTTGGTGATCTTCGCTGTCAGACATCAGGTACCTATTTAACGGTTTACAGTGATCTTTCACATAGTATCCGGCCGATGATTTTTCATCCCAATCCAATTTACCATGGTAGAAATATTTTGTTTTTGTTTTACTAAAAAGAGTATGTTGACTAATAATGGTTATGGGAAATAATTTTTGGTCGAAGAAATATTGAAAAGCAAAATGAGAAGTGAAAGAATAGATAAACAAACAAACAGTTAAACAAAGAAAAACAGAAGAAATATAGAAAATTAGAAAGTTTAAAGAATATCAGATAAAGGCAGCAGAAACTTACCGTGCCATTCTGTACGGTATTGTACCAAGAATGCGTTCCATCATTGCCAAATGTTCACGATTGTCATGAGTTTGAAATAGTGTTATGCCTAAATATAACTCAAACATAATGCAACTGAGGAGAGAAAAACAGTTTGTTAGAAAAGAAAAATTCCAATTTAAATTAAAAATTATTTTACCCAATTGACCAAACATCACAAGGTTGAGACCATCCCAACTCCAGTATTACTTCTGGCGCTCTGTAATGTCTTGTCGATACTATCGTACTGTGATGTTCATGATCAAATGTGGCACTACCGAAATCAATTAAACGAACATCAGTGCACTTTACTTTACGCACTTCACGACTCTATTAAAGAAAAATTAAAATTAATTTCCAAAAACAATCCACAAATTTCCAAAATTTACCTTCTTATGATTGTAAGTGGTCGAATATTCCGAGTCTACAAACAAAATATTTTCAGGTTTTAAATCTGTATGTGTAAGTCTATTGTCATGTAGAAATTTGACTGAATAGCATAGTTGATAGGCCATGTGACGAACATGATCTAATGCGTACGGTTCATAGTTGTTTTCTCTCTGCAAATTTCAATTGTTTGAATAAATAAAAAAAAAAATTATTTAAAAAAACTCACCAAAAAATCAAACACACTTAATCCTAGCATCTCGAATGCAATGCACATGTGTCCGTGATAGTCAAACCAATCCAACATTTTTACACATAAACTGTAGTGAGAAGAAAAATGGTAAAAATTAAAAATAATCAAATGAGTTAATTTTCCTTTATTTAAACTTAAATTTTATATTTTCTGAAGATGTCCACAAAGCTGGACGAAACATTTTAATAAAATTATGTTCAAATTTGTTTAAGCGATCGTTTGAATAGATGAGTGTGATACTCAATAATTTCAGTCCATATAAAACTAGTGACGTTTTATTTAGAGGAGGAGAATTAGTTAAGAAAATTGTAACGTTATGTGATGACGAGGGAGGGTATATTTATATAGGTGACGTAACAGTAATACTAATAAAAAAATAAGCAAATTTTCTAAGGACAAGTTTTTTGGCTAGCAGCTCAATTGAATTAAAGAATCAATTTTTTCGTCGATTTTCTAGAATCAAAATTCCGCCTCGGACTAACCCTAGCTTAATCAAATATCTTTTGACGCCATCTGACATAGATATTAAAAGTGGGGCTAGCTACAGTACCGTAATAATCAGAGCATCTGAAACATATTTTATGGTCATAACAAAATACTTTCATTAGTTCCTAGATTTGATCTGAGCAAAAACTTTAATACACATTCCCAACGAGAGAACAGTGGCATGGTAGTACTAGATGTATAAGGGTATCTTGTAGAAAATATAAAAAAATCTTTTTTATCAATTAAATCTATTTGGACGTGGATATTTTTTTCTCAGTCAGTCAGTTCCATAGACAGTCAGTCTCTCAGTCAGACAGTCCCACAGTCAGTTAGTCCTACAGTTAGGCAGACCCATATTCAGTCATTCCCAGTTAGTAAGCCCCAAAGTCAGTCAGTCCGACAGTAAGTCAGTCCCACAGTCAGTCATTATCACAGTCAGTCAGTCCCAATCATTAATTGTATCCTGAATGATTGGGATTGACTGACTGTGAGAATGACTGACTGTGGGACTGACTTACTGTCGGAATGACTGATGATTTACAAATTGAAAAACTAAATTTTCAAGGAATTTAATATTCTTATTAACTCTTTTTTTCACATTCAGTCTATCCCATAGTCGAGTCAGTCTCTCAGTCCGTCTATCAGTCTCTCAGACAGTCTATCAGTCCCACAGTCAATCGATTCGACAATAAGTCAGTCTCTCAGTCAGTCCTGCAATCAGGTAGATTCGATCAAAAAATTATAATTTGATCGAATTAAAATTTGATCGAATAAAAAAAAGTTGATTTTGATCGAATCAAAATGTTGATTTGATCGAATCAAAATGCTGATTTGATCGCAGAAATCAGATGTCAGATAACAGAAACGTTACATTGCACACGTGAAATGACACATGACAAATGTGCCATGCAAATGAAATATGACACACGTCATTTCTGGTATTACACGCACATTGATGATTCGACCAAATAAGCATTTTGATTCGCTTAATTTTGATTCGATCAAAATCAATTTGGTTTTTGATTTGATCAAAATCAATTTTTTTTATTCAATCAGATTTTGATTCGATCAACTTTTGATTCGATCAAAATCAATTTGATTTGATCGATGATCGAATATCTGATTTTTCGCAAGCCTGAATAGTGCAAGCTTTAATTTAGGTTAAAATGTTCAAATTGCCGGGACCATGTTTTTTCTCGTTTTATGATGCCCTGACTCAGAAAAACTAAAAAATAAAAAGTGTCTGTCCGTCCGTTCGTCAGCAAAATATGGGACACAAGAAAGTTTTACACCAGTCGAGGGATTTGACCAATTTTTTGTGAGGGTGAGTTATTAGTGGTCCCATACTCTGGGATTGCCGTTGGAGTCTTTAGGTCAAAGATGAAGGGTATATGAGCATATAGAGAAAGTGTTTTACCAATAGACGGATTTAAACACATTTTGGTGGGGATGAGTTTTTAGTGGTCTAAATCTGGGATTGCATTTGGAGTCTCTAGGTAAAAGATGAAAGAATGCTCCCATACGATTTTCTTTTTCTATAAATTACTGAAAAATATGAATAATATACAGAAAGTTTTTTACCAGTGGTCAAATTTGGCCAATTTTCGTAAGGAAGAGTATTTAGTAATCCCATTGCATTGCATTTTGGGTCTATAGATTAAAGGGGATTAATGGCTTCCATACGATTTTTTTTGATAAAAATTGCTTTTAAATATAGATAAAGTTATTCCTGGTAAACGGAGCTATGGGCATTCTGGCTTACTTCTGACGTCACGACTTAAGAGTGAACGATACGTAAACTTTAAAAAAGAGGAATGTGAGTATGATCATGAGAGAGTTTAACGTTTGAGGAGTTTGGTAAATTTCATCCCAGTTATACTGGGGCTCTCGGATCGATTTTTATTATATTAGATATCCTTTATGAAAAAAGCTACTTAAAATTAGTATTTTTTAGGAAATATATTTCATGAAGTGAAAATCTTAACTTCGATTATTAAATTTTCACACCGAATTACTTTCACTGTTTCCGATTATACTTACTGTATACAATTTGGATCCTTTTGTGCAATTTTTTCTAGTGCATTTATTTCTAATTTAGCCGCCTCTCTGTACTTGTCCACATTTTTGATAATTTTTAAAGCCATATAATGATCCCTAAAAAGAAAAAAAAAATTGAATTTATTAATCCTATCATTTAAAATAAAAATATTTAAAAAACTTACATTTGCATATCCTTGACCTTTACGACACGCCCAAAGGTACCCTCACCAAGGGTAGCCATAATCTTATCTGAAATTATGCAAATGAAAAAAGGACCGATTAATAACAGAACTTGCCGAATATCAACTAAACGTTCTTTACTCTTATAATTAATATATTTTTAAAAAAATATTTCTTTTTTTTATTATGGCTATAATTCCCTATATTTACAACATTCTTCGTAATTATTATAAAAATTTAATTAATTTATTCCCGACGAGGTACATAAAACAAATAATTTTTTTTTTAACAAAACATAATACGACGACATTTTTCGCGCGCGCACATTAAATACGATTTGTCAAGAGTTAATATAAGCGATTATAATTTGTTTTTTGGGAAACAAATAAAAAAAATGTATTTTCAAAAAAATTCGCAACAACAAAAAACGCATTAAAAATGTTTTCACAAATTCAAAAATAAATCGCACAAACGACGCGATGGCCGTTATATACATTTTGTGCGCGCAAAATGTACACAACATTTTCAATATTTTCACGGATATTTTTAAATGTTTATAAACGCGAATTCCAAAAAAATTTATATATTTTATTTATAATAAATATTTAAAATTTTCTATAAATAGCCTTGACAAAAAGTATAAAGTTATTTAAAAAAAAAAGGAAAAAGGAAAATTGGCCGAGAAAATTGTTTTCAACTGAAAATTATGTTTAAGATCGAATTCGATTTTTATCAATATATTTAATTAAAATAAAAAAAAAATATCGCGTATTCCGTATAAATTTTTCGCATATTTTCGATAGCAATAATAAATTTTCAAAAAAAAAAATTGTTTATTATTTATAAAAATGGCTTTAATTGGCAATCCCATATTATATGTAACTTTTGATTTAAAAAAAATATAATAAAATAAGAATATACAAGAAATACTTTCAAAGTTTTTAATTCTAGGATTATGAGTTGGTTACACCTTAAAAAACATAGAATGTACTGCCAGGAAATGGCGCCAAGGTCTATGTGCCTTTTTTATTAGGATAGCAATTATTTAAAAAAAAATCTAGTTCTCAGTCTTCAAAAACTCGACCTGATACAAAATACTAAAAAAAATTTCAGAAAAGTCAGACATTGTTTAGAAGTCACTCATGGCGGGTTTAGTTTTATATGGAATTTTCATTAAGTACTTTAAAATTATGCTTTTTATTTTTATTTAATATTAACCAATTCAACTAATTGTAATTTATATTTTAGGGCGATTATGATTTTGTCATATTTGAGTAAACAAATATAATTTTTCATCATTGCAAATAATTAAATAACGATTTTAAGATAAGAAAAAATTTGAAAAAACCTCCAATTCAATATAAAAATTTAATTGTTTGCAACGATGAAAAATTATATTTTTTTAGTAAATTAAATGACTTAACAATAATTGTCTTAAAATATAAATACAATTAGTTATTTCGGTACTTATTAAATAAAAACAAAAATTATAATTCCTACAGTACATTTTTAATGCAAAAATTCCATATAAAAGTAAAACCGCCATGAGCGACCTCTTAAGTCTGCTTTAGAATTAATTTAATTTTAAATTTTTGTTCATAAGTATTCCTTGTATAGTCCGCTTTTATAATTATATTTTTCAACTATTTTCATAAATTTCTCGTTAAAAAATTTCGTTAAATCCATTTTTATAAATAATAAAAAAAATAAATTCAGTTTTTTTATGTTTTCACAAAATTATCACGAACATCTGTTATGGAGAATGTCGCCGGTATGATAGATCAAGTGTCCATCAGCATCATCTTGTATTGCTGGTGCTTTCGGTGCCTGTGTGTGTTGTGTGTTTCGATAATTCGCAAAGAATATTCAAAAGCCAAAATACCAATTCGAACAAAACCACAAAAACCACCATTTTCAGATTCAGATTAGGGATCACATCATTGAAAGTCATCACACCAATGTTTTATTACAAAGAGTTCAGAGAAATTGATTGATTGTTGTTGGCGGCAAATTGATGCATATATAGCCCCAGGCATATTCAATTCAGTTGAAGTTGAAGAAGGATGACAAATAGGCGCAAATAGGTGTGTACATTGCAGGATAACAGCATTGACATTGTGTGGACATCACATCGCAGACACGAGAAAAATACGATTTCGTTTTTCGATAAGATAATTAGTTCGGACAAAATGTCATCGGGCAGCATTTTATTTATTTTTTTTTATTCATTTTTATATAAATATAATAAATATATGCGTGCACGACTTCGTTTCAAAAAATATAAATCAAATTTTAAAAAAAAAACAACAAACAAAACAAATCTTTTTAAAAAAAATAATAATTAAAAAAAAAACTGCAATTGTAAATTTTAAAAATATTTTAGGTTACATATTTGGGAAAATTTTATGGATTAACGAAAAGGAATAAAAAATGTATGCGGCATTACCAGACCACTTGTATTTTTTAATTTAAATTTATTTTTCTGTGGGAAGGGGGAGGGGAATATTTTATTTTTTTTATTTTTAAATCAAATTCACAAACATCACATTCATTCTTCTTAAGTGCCTAATTACCTAACTATACCTTTCTTTCTACTTATATAATTATATCTTTTCTCCTATATATAAACTTACCGATTTTTATCTACTCCTAATCCTACAAAATATGGGTTCATGTCCTAGCACCGAAAGTGCCTAGCACCGAATTGCCTTGCACCGAATTTTTTGCACCGAATTGCTTTGCACTGAAAGTGCCTAGCATCGAAACTGCCTAGCATCGAAAGTGCCTAGCACCGAAAGTGCCTAGCATCAAAAGTGCCTAGAACCGAATTGCCTAGCACCGAAAGTGCCTAGTACCGAAAGTGCCTAGCATCGAATTGCCTAGTATCGAATTGCCTAGCACCGAAAATTATAGTCTTTTTCATGTATTTTTTAGAAGGGTAAATTATAGTTATAAAAAATACATGAAAAAGACTGTGATTTTCGACGCTAGGCAATTCGATGCTAAGGTCTTTCGGTGCTAGGCAATTCGGTTTTAGGCACTTTCGGTACTAGGCACTTTCGACGCTAGGCACTTTCGGTGCTAGGTACTTTCGGTGCTAGGAAATTCGATGCTAGGCACTTTCGGTGCTAGGCAATTCGGTGCTAGACACTTTCAGTGCTACGACATGCTCCGCAATTTTTTTTATAAATATTATTATTATTTGACATATGTAGTTCAATATGGATAATGCTAGAGTTTCATGTAAACTTGCCTTTAAGACAAGCAATGAAGGTGAACAAAGATACAAAAATGAATAAACACGAAGGAAACAAAGCAACATAATTTTTGCTATAAAAATATTGAATTTTTTATAGTAAAAGACGTTGCTTTGTTTAATTCGTGTGTATACATTTTTGTATATTTGTTCACTTTCATCTTTTCTTAAAAAAAGACAAGATTAAAATTTTTCTTAATACGATTGAAGGTGAAGAAAGATACAAAAATGTACATACACGAATGAAATAAAGCAACATAATTTTTGCTATAAAAAGATTGATTTTTTTATAAAAGACATTGCTTTGTTTCATTCGTGTGTACATTTTTGTATCTTTGTTCATCTTCATCTTGTCTTAAAAAAGACAAGTTAAATTTTTTTTTAAACAAATGAAGGTGAAGAAAGATACAAAAATGTATATACACGAATGAAATAAAGCAACACGATTTTTGCTATAAAAAAGATTGACTTTTTTATAGTAAAAGACGTTGCTTTGTTTCATTCGTGTGTATAAATTTTTGTATCTTCTTTGTTCACTTAAGATTAAATTTTATTTAATACAAATGAAGGTGAAGAAAGAAACAAAAATGTACATACAAGATTGAAATAAAGCAACACAATTTTTGCTATAAAAATATTGCATTTTTTATAGTAAAAGACATTACTTTGTTTCATTCGTCTGTATACATTTTTGAATCTTTGATCACTTTAATCTTGTCTTTTTCTAAAAAAGACAAGATTGCATGAAACTCTAGCTTTACAAGAAGATGAAACCGTAGCTTGATTTGTTTTTCAATAAATAATAAAAAATGGTCGAAAGATATTAAGTAATTTTTTGCTATAATTAACTTATTGAAAGATTTTACCGACAATGAGTAGAATTGTAATTAATGTATAATAACATAATAAAAACTTAATTTAATTAAACAATTACCTTCACGTCTTATTTAAAGTAAGATTTCGTTTTTAAGCCTTACTGATGATGGGACGTAGATCCCGAAACGAGTTATTGTAAATGCTACTATATGAAAGCTAAACTATTGTATATAATGAACTGAAGGAAGGTCTGCTTTGTTCTATAACTTGTTTTTGTTAATTAATAAAAACACTTTGCTTCGAATTAGAGCAAACTTTCAAAAAGATTTTAAATCAACAGTCGAAAAATCAAAGTTTTTGAATGTAAACTCTCCTTAAGTAAACAAATAGAATATTTACTATAAACAAATGCCCTAAATAATTTATTAGATTATTGCCCTCAAAAACGAATCATTTTCAACTGGTTGTTTAACCAAATGTTTTTGGTGAGAAAATTGTAAACGCAGATATAATTAGAATAAACAAAATCCGATAAAACACTTTCAAAAAATGTATTTACCTTAATTTTATAAAAAAAAATCTTCATATATAAACAAATTTACATACAAATCGCGCTTTCGATGAGCAAGGTAAATTGACAAAATTAAATTTTACAAAAGGTTAAACCAATTTTTCTTTTTTTTTTTGGGAAAAGAATTTTGTTTTTTTAAATTATAAGGAAAACAATAATTTATGTAGATACAAGTTCAATAAATACCTATACAATTTGAATTTTTATTGAAATTGGGTATATGGAATTAATCGCAATTTTTTTTTTAAATTTTACCACAGAATAAATATACATAGGTCATTCAGAATGGAAAACACCGTAGCTTAAAAAAATTTAAATTATCGTCCTTTACGCCACTTGTGTTGATTGAATAAACTATATTCATATGTAGTGCCGGTATAAGCGAAAAAATTAATTGAGAAATCTGTCAAAATAAGAGAGCGAAAAATGACAAAATGTAAACAAAAATATTTGAGCGGGAAAATTTTACACCACCCAAAAAAGATGTTAGTGTTACCTTAAAAAAATATGGCTGATTTTAGTATTATACTGCGGTAAAAATATATAAAAGTTTCGCCTGACAATCAGCCATGTTGATTAAATTTTTTTTTCGCGGGAATCTACGAAAAAACGAGCTATACTGACATAGGTTATAGGTACTTACACCCATTACGACAAGCAGATTTTTTATTCTTTTTCGCGGAAAAAAAATGTCTGATTTTCGAGCAAGATTTTCATATTATAAGTATACAGCCAACTCATTCAAAAAATCAGCCATATTTCTGTTCATTAGTGTAAAATTCTTGCACATGTTTATAATATTTTTAAAAATTTTCGCTTTATTATTTAGAGAGATTTCGCCATTAAAATTTTCGCTCAAGGCTAAGCTATACATAAATTATTTTAAAGTCATTTGTAGTAAAAAAAAATTCAAGAGACATATTTTTAACAAGTGACTTTTCTTATATTTTATCCCAAAAAAATGACACTTAAAGATTTTTGAACTAAGCAAAAAAAGAACTTTTCATATGCCAGCGAAAATAATGGCGAAATCTGTCAAAATAATAGAGCGAAAATAAAAAAAAGAAACATTTTATAATTTCCGGTGATTGGTGTTGTCTTGATGTGTTTATAATATATAAAGGTAAGAAGTAACACCAACTCGTCGGAAAATCAGCCATGTATCTTTTTATTTCAATTTCGCCGAAAAAAAAACGGTATATATAAATATATTGTAGTTAGGTGAAATAAGGGATTTTCTTTTATATTTAATAATATGTAACCTACAATATTTCTATTTCAATAATTTATTTAACTTAAATTATTACAGCATGTTTACCTTTGGTTAAATTATCCAAATATTATGGCGAATACACAACAAAACATCAAACGCAGGCAGGTTAGAATTAAAGTCTTAAAAAAACACAACATAAGTTATATTAGCGATATCATTTGGCTTGTTAATTATTTATACATATAGTTGTTAATGATTGATTAAAATTATTTAATTGATTTTTAATATTTGACTCTATATATTAAAATTATTGCGAGAATATTGCACAGAAATATCTGAAACAATTGTTTCATTTAAATAAATATTTTGATAAAATAAATTTAAATAAAAATTCTTTCTTGTAGCATAAGTTTTGCATTCGTAGCCAATCAAAATTATAGGCTATATTGAAGTAACTTTGACCATCAAATTTTAGCCTGGGTCAATAAATTAAAAAAAAGAAGTAACTTTCGAGAAAATTATTTAAATATAAAATTGGTTATATATAAGTGTTGTTGGATCATTAAATCGTAAATTGAGCAGTTAGAATTATTATAGACTAGAATAATCCCTCAAGATATTTTATATTATATAGTTTAATACAGCAAAAGAACATATATCTCTTTGATTAATAAAAGCAAACAAAAATATCAAATGTACTAATCAGTTCAATACAAATCCCCTTTAAAGTTTCTGATTAAAAAGAAAAATTAAAGAGTTGACACACCAACAGATCAGCATATCGACGGCTCAAAGGCATTATGGTCTAACTACACTTTTTTGTCTAATCAATGTTTTTCCATATTTGAGTAGTTATTCTAGTTTTCCACAATTTGTGATTGCCAAATAAGTCAAAAACATTTTACAACTTTAGAAAAATAAATTTTGTGCCGTGCATAAACGTCTATCTACATTGTTGTAGTGACTTTTTTAACGCTTCCTGTAAAATTGTCAAAAATGTAGATAGACCATAATGCTTTGGATCCGTGGATATAAAAAAGTGAGTTCTTCTGTATTGATTTATAGCGTTGGGGGCATAGTATTCTTAATTAATCTACAGATTTCTTACCTGGGAACTACTAACTAAACTTTTTTCATTTTAGCTTTGTAGCTTGGTCCATGAAGTAAAAAAATTAAATTGAATTTAATATTTACTTGTATGTATCCTCAAATTTTTAGTTTTAGATCTTTACGCTAATATACAGCGACGAATTTTTACAAAAAAGTATTTTCACAAAATGTTCGACAAACTTTAAGCAATTTTGTGTAAAAAATCGGTCGAACCTTGTGCTGTAAATTAGTGAAAAGACCTAAAACTACAAGTTCGAAGGTACATACAAGCAAATATTAAACCATTTTTTTAATACTAATCGATCGAGCTAGAGGAGCTAAAAGGTAAAAAAGTTGTGCAACAAGTATCTCTGGTGTAGTTCCCAGGTTAATAAAACAATTATATCCGCGTTCTAAAATAAATTGTTTTTATAACTAATGTTGCACCATTTACTTAATATAATTAATATAAGAAACAAGTATTATAGCCCGAGCTGGTAGCACGTCAAACAATATTTAGACAAATTTTTGAGCCATTATAGATTTCGATAAAAAAGTAATTTATATAAAAATTATTGAAATCATTTTTTTATATATAGTCACGCAATGAGAGAAAATTCCGGTGGCAACATCTTTGGGAAGCTACATTAAATTTACTATACAAAATTCAACGTTTAATTTAGCTTCCCAAAGATGTCGCCACTGAAATTTGTTCTCATTAAAAAGACAATGCTGAAACTTATTCCAACCAATTTGTTTTTGTTACAAAACCAACCAAAGTGTGTCTTTTTGACACACACAAATAAATTATTAAATTTTAGAAACGACAGTTTAACAAAAAAGGTCAAATAGACACGCATATTGGTTGGAATAGAGTTAAATACATTTTTTTTGTACTAATTTAATACGAGCATTTTAAATTGTTTAAATTAGCATACAAAAAATTCTGGCTAATATGTAGAATTCTCAACCCTTGCGGATCTTTTACACATTTTGGACAAAGTATGGGAGACGCTCCCTTCGCTGACGTTTCTAAATATTTGCAAAAATGCTCGATTAAATTGTAAGATTTCTGATACACCGCACCGTTCAAAAATACAAAACAAAAAACTCACTCCTCAAACAAACAAAACACTTCAAAATTTTTAAAACAAAACAACGTCTTACAAATGTCGATAATGCTTTTGGAATGCGAGACCTAATAGAAGACATATTGTTCATGGCGGCCACAGTTTGTGTTTTGCTTAACGGTAACAGACCGCCACCAACTTGTGTTCGAGCGGACGATTGCTGATGGTGTAACGGTATCGATAAAACGGATGATGATGGTAATATACCAACAGCAACGGCTGGTTCTACATTATTATTTGTCTGATCTTGAGTGGAACGACTATCATCCAATTGAGCGTATTTCATTATCAGTCCTTGGATTTCTTTACGTCTGGCCTCCCTCTCACTGAGCGCTGCATCATTTTGATCCACTACACTGCTGGACGGCTCCGCATGATTATTGTTATTTTCCGAATCGAAAAATTTTTGTGTTTGCGATCGTTGATAGACGGAACTTTTTCTGCTTGAATAGCGATTAGTGGATGGTGTTGCTGGCTCATCTTCAAGATCTCTAAAATTAGTTGTATGTCGTCGATCGTTCGATGTGCCCGTGCGTTTGTAAGATCGAATAGCTCGCTTTCGCTCTCTATCTTTGTCTTTTGTATCATTATTGTTTATTTCAGCGTACAGTTTATCGGGATCATATTTGGATTTAAATGTATTTTCCTTGCCACTCGCATCATAATGTCCTCCATTATCGGCCAATCTCGATCTTCTCGAGTGATCATTATTATAAATATATGAATTTTTTGAATATGCATCATAGAGAGTGTCCTTACGACGAATCGGATCTAAGTCAATTTTTGTCTTATATCGATTATTTTCATTTAACAAACTTAACTCCGATCTTGGCTTATACGACGAGCTGGAGGAGTCCGTATCCAAATATTTATTTCGATTCCGCAACAATTTGTACGGAGTTCTTTCCTTTTGATATGCACTAAAAGCCTTGTCACTCATCAACATTGTTGTGGCACTTCTTGTCACCGGATTCATATACGGTTTATCCGGTTCCAATGTCTTTTCACGATCATCCTCCTCTTTTCGTCGTCGGCTAGCCACCCGACCCAATGCATCCGAATACTTTGATTCTAGCCGCGATATTGTTGAGCTTGTCTTTGGCGTTGCTATAATCGGTGTTTTATCTCGATCCACCTCTTTGCGCTACCGAAAAATGTTCTTTTTTTAAAACAATATAAAAGACGAAAGCTTATAAAATAAATTACTAACTTTTGGCGGTGTTTCGTCTCGCTTGCCAAACGTTCTCATCAGCGGCTTATAATAAGAACTAACCGGACTTAGGTTGTATCGCAGACGGCTAAATGCCGACGTCGTTGTACCACTGCCATAGTTCGCAGTGTCATTTCTTTTGGATCTATCAGTCATGGAATTGCTACTACTTACTGCTGGCGCAGTATCTATCTCTTTACATGGACTTAATTCACGATATCTAATTGGGAAATTCGAATTTTATTTGACGTTTTTCAAAATGATGCATATTTTTGTTTTCTTCAATAATATTGATCGATCAAAGTATTTTAAATAGAATTTTTTTACAAATTGATTTTTTTAATAAATTTCAACATTTGAATGTAAACGCAAATTCTAGATTATGAATTTTAATGTGCCTTCTGCAACCAAGTTCAAATGGATTTTGGTTATGGCCAAAATATTTCTTCTCCTTTTTTCAAAATGGAATAATTTTGAAATATAAATATTTATAGAGGTTGTGTGTATTCAAATGAAAGGTCTTGACAAGAGCTACAACTTTAGTTCCAAGAGTTGTAGTCTATCGTTCTCCGATCAGCCTCTAGGAGGGGTTAAAGGATTTCTTAGAAGGAACATTTTATTTTCCTCGTATACTTTTGTCATGACAATAATATTTCTTCTCCTTTTAACGTATTAATAATATTTTTTGTTCTGCTTCTTTGAGTTAAAAAAGCTAGTTTGTGTAACTCAAAGAAGCAGAACAGCAAATATTATTAATGCGTTAAAAGAAGAAGAAATATTTTTGTCATGAAGAGAATACACGTTGTTTGTAGAATGAACATACAAGTTGGACTATCGTAGCCGGTTTTTTTCATTGGGATTCTTTTGGTTCAATTTATTGTAACATGTCATTTATAAGAGGTAATATATTTTCTACTGAAAAATCGCGAACTTCGAACCATAAGGTTCTAACTATACATATAGGAATTACATTGCAATTATAAAACTTTGATATTCAGCAAAGTCTCGAAATTTAAAAATTATTCACGTACGAATTATTGAAGTAGATATTACCTCAAATTAAAAATGATCTTATAAGCGCATGTTTATATAGGACTTCAAAATATTTAGAAACAAATTTAAAAGAAAATTTATTTTTTGACTCTTTCTATTCATGCGTATATTTTGCGCAGGTAATCCGCAATAAGCAATAAACACATATATATACACTACAAAGTATATGTATAAATATATATAAATAAAGAAAATAAAGAAAATTTGGAAAATATTTTTTGAATGAACATTTTTACTGCATATACTAAAAGAAAATTCTTCTCTATTCTTTGGTTAATTTTAATTTTTTTGAGGATAGAAAAAATTTATTAAATAAACAAATTTATATTTAAATACAAAGAACTAGTCAAGGTTAATTTAGTGAAAATTATTTTCAATTTAATATACTTTGGTATCTATATATACGCACAATTTTCTCTGTCGCGTGAAAATTTTGTATATTATATTAGTAAGTATGGCAAAATTTTGTCAAAACAAAAATATTTTAAGAATCTGTTATAGTAGTTTCCATTTAATTACACAGACATTATAACTTGTATATATAGAGTGGAAAACTTATTAACTTTCCATACGCACACACAAAACTAATTAACTCGATATAATATATATTTTAAGAAAAATATTGTTTTTCTTTTTCGAATGACAATTATAAGATTTGTAACTGATTTATAAATTGCGCAATTGTTTTGTTTACCAACTGTATATAGATAATGAGATCATACTAAAGGTTAACAATTTTTAACGATCTCTTTGTTAATTTTCTTTATTTTCATTGTGAAAAATAATTCCATACATTTAAAATTTTCTTTAAAACTTTTCACAATTTTTTTTTATTATTCATAAAGGATTAACAAATTTTGTGTATAACATTTCACCCAATTATTTCAATTTTCAGAAATAGAAAAGACGATCTTCAAATATAATGGGTATAACATAACCTTGAAATCAAATTCTTGATTTAAAATATTGACCTCCTATATATATATATATATATATATATATATACATACTATACACGCGTTAAAAGGGCTAAAAATAAACAATTTATTGTACACAATTTGTGCTGAAAATTTTGAAAAAATATCTGTGTCACATGTCTCTAAAACTATACACTCTATTGATCGATCAATATTACCAAAAAAAATTATACAGACGTTTGATGAAAATTTCAAAAATCGCGATCAAACAACAAATATTACCGTGTTACGTTTGATCGTTTCTCCGGTTTTTCACTTGGAATTCGACGAAAACGTTGCAACAGACTATTGCAACTATCCGACAACAACTGGGTGACACTTGCTGTGGAACTTCGTGTGTAACGGTGTCGTCGTGGCGGTGCTGCTATAGCTGCCGCCGTATCTTCATGGGAAGAAGATGCCATCATATTAAGTTTAGTGTATAAAAGTTAGACAAAAAAATAACGTATTATTGTTTCGTTTGTAAATAAAGATGTTCAATATGTATGTTCACACGCATATATTGAAAGTTCTTATGTGAAAATTGCCGAATGAAAATAATTGTGTAAAGGTCAGGTGGTTATAGTCTTTTTATTTCGTTCATTTCGATAGAATAAATATATAAAGCCGACGGAAGCTATATTTAAATTTATTTTATTTTATACGTTAAAGATGAACCAACAAAAAGTATTGCGAATCAGTTGAGATATTACGGTGTTTGCGGATCATCAAATTATAGGTCGCCTACTTCTTTTCGTTCTCGCAGTATATGTATAGTATATAGTTAAATTCCTTCAGAAATATTAGTTAATATTTTTCTTGGCACACAATTTTTCTTTTTTTCAAAAAATTTTCATCATCATACACTTTAATTCCTCTTGATCATTATATTATTTTTGTGATCATTTTTCAATTATAAAGACTGTAAGTTCACTTAAAATTTACACTATTTCCTCTTTGTGCGCGTACAAAATTTTCGTCTGCGCCGATTGTTATATTGTAACTATATTGAACTTATGTAATTTAATTTTAATCACAGCTTGTTATCACAAAATTTTCTAAATAAAATGTAAATTACATATTTGAGGCTAAACAAATTTATCACAAACTGCAGTTGATCCGAACAAAAAAAACAATGTGTGCCATGTGTTGAACATATACAGTCTCTATTCACTTCCTATATTTTATGCTAGTTCATATATTTGAAGCCGTTTTGTTTGTTTTTCTATAAATTATATTCCGTATTGGGGGCCGCCCGTGACCCTACTCAAACAATTTTATTAACGACCTATTCACATAACGCGATTTTCATAAACTACATTTTCTCTATTATATGCATTTTTAAGAAGAAGCACATCGCGTCCACATAAATATATCGTTCGTCGCGCGTCTTTGTCGACACATCGCGTTTGGAAAATTTCAATATTATGAAAATCAAAAAAAGAAAATTCTTTCTATGTGATCTTTTACCACCAGAATAAAAAAAAACTATAAATATAGAAAAGAGTTTCAATTAGATGCGAGATGAGTGTCACTATATATACATTACGTACTATATAGCTCGCTGGGAAGAGTTTAGTGGCTTTATCTTGCGCTAAAAATAACATCATTGAGGGAATACACAAATTTAAGAGCATATAAATTAAGATGATTTTCCTATATTTTGTAAAAATTGGCATCACTTTTTCAGAGAGAGAGAGAGAGAGAGAGAGAGCAAAAAATATTGTAAATATTTTGAAATTTATATATATTAATAAAGGAAATCATTCATTGTATCAATTATAAACAACACATTTTTTTCTGAGTGTATAATTGTGTGTTATAAAAATAGTAAGTTATAGTCCTAGCCTGTGCGGTTAATATATGATTTTATATCTACTTAAAAATATTAATTTATTTTAAAATATTTTAATTGTGGTTCTATTTATATAATAAATTTGAGTATATTTCTTATTGTACACGGAGAGAAGAGCTTTCATTTGCGCCTAATAAATCATTTCTGATTTTTAGCAAATCAAAATACTAGAACTATTAAGTATATAATTTTAAATATTAGTATAACAATTATACTGTATATTATACTAATATTTAAAATTATATACTTAATAGTTCTAGTATTTTGATTCATTAAATCTTGGAAAAATGAAAAATAAAATACTAGATATTAGAAACGGTTTCTAGGATTATTTCCAAAAATAAACGAACAAAATTTAAGTATTATATATACTAAAATTTAGTATATTGTATACTAAACTCTAGTATTGTATACTAAAATCTACTATTGTATACTAAAACTTAATATCGTATACTCAAATTTAGTATATAAAAGTAAATTTATAAATCAAGAAAATATTTTTAGAAAATCAAAAGTTAAAATTTTTAGAATTTAATACTAGATTTTAATTTTGAGTACTAGAAATTGCTAAATATTTCCAATTTTTTTGGTATTGCGTATACTAAATTTAGTATTGTATACTAAAATTTAGTATTTCATACTAAAATATAGTATTGTATACTAAAATCTAATATTGTATACTAAAACTTAATATCGTATACTCAAATTTAGTAAAGAAAAGTAAATTTATAAATCAAGAAAATATTTGCTAATTTTTAGAAAATCAAATGTTAAAAATTTAAGAATTTAATACTAGATTTTAGTTTTGAGTACTAGAAATTGCTAAATATTTCCAATTTTTTTGGTATTGTATATTAAAATTTAGTATTGTATACTAAAATGTAGTGTATCAAGTCAATACAAAAACCAAGTATAATAAGTCTGATTTTTTCTCTCCGTGTATACTGTATATACATGATTTTTCCGCTCTTTTTCATATTATATTAAACGTATTCTATATAACTAATATATGAAAAACTCTATATAACTAACAAATGAAAAACACACATAACTCAACAATATGATGAGTTATAAAATTTTCTATATTGCATATGATTAATAAAATATAAAATGTAAACAAAGTTTTTCCAAATTTAAATTGTGTAAAGTGATTTATTTGTTGTGTTTGCTTTCAATTATAGAGAAAATGATATATTGGGTTTATATGCATTTAGTTGAATCATAAAGAATACGCAGAGAATATTTTGAAATTTTCAAATGATACAAATATTAGGAAAAAAATCAGTACGAAAAACACCAGAATTGCTGGGATGCTGCTTTTACTATTTTTTGACATATTTCAACCAGATTTCTAATGAAAACTTGAATATATTTATCGGACAATGCGGTCAATGATAATAATTTATTTAATTATAATAAATGTGACACAGGAATAGATCATGTGCCTTTTAAAATATCGAAACCGCTTCGGAACCTTCATTAGTAAATCACTATAACTGTCAATGGAGTTCCTCAGCCACTCTGATGAAGGGGACGTAGGTTCCGAAACGGTTTCAATATTTTAATAGGCACAGGATCTATTCCTGTGTCACATTTATTATAATATAGTCTCTCATTGACCGCTTTGTCCGATAAATGTATTCAAGTTTTCATAAAAACACGGTCGATAAGAATTAATTTTCCCAGATTTCTAATATCTCAGTAAAATTAAAATGACAGAAACATTTTTATTCATGATCATAAATACAAATAAAGAACGTCCTAACGCAATGCAAATAATTTAATGCGAGCAATTGATACTAATAGCCAGCATCGAGCAGTGGTTATCGTCACGGCTTTGTGTGCAGGAGGTTGTGGGTTCGAGGCTAGGCAGGGCCAAAAAATTTTCACAACTGTGGCTATCACCTCTCATTCGCAGGTGTTTTTTTTTAATCGCAATGGTTCGCAAGTCACTTACAGCCGTTGGTCCGCCTATATGAAACCAACAGATAGGGTTCCTCATATAGTGTAAAACTCGTCTCACTGATCACCTTTCAAATAGTCGTCAATGAAAACCATGGTATCAGATAGAAAAAAACAAATTGTACCTATACTCCCTCGCTTTGAAGTAAAGGACACGATAATGAAAAGAAAAGACTTATTATTTTTGGACAGATAATAACTAACTTATAACTTAAAAATTTTAGAACCAATAAAATATGTCAAATTCAATACACTAATCTATATAATCTTCTCAGTTAGCTCTGTATGGGAGCCCCTCCCATCGGTTTTTGGCCTATACTCTGCGATCTACGTATGTACAGAATACAGACAGCCATATACAATTTGCTGTACATCATACGAAATTCGATTATTTTGGCACCGATCGTATAATGATGTTGTGTGCGCAGCATTTTTAGTAAATACAACAGACAACAACCAATTCTATTGCACACATTACATCAGTCGCCTTGTTCGTTCTGCTGTATCTGCAACCGTATATTGGTAAGTGCCGTAGGTTTCTCAGTGTATAGATACTCTAAATGTAATCAAATCAAAGTGACCAGTAAAATTTCATCATCACTAAAAATGGGATTGATTCTAATATTTCTATTGCTTAAAAACTTATTTTATATTTTACTCAAATTCGTACAACAGAATAGTTTGAGAGCAAATCTCCTTCTTTGACCTAGAAACTCTAAATGGAATTCCAGATTATGGGACCACTAAAAACTCAATCCTACTAAAATTTATCGGAATCAGTTTGTAAATAAAAAAAAAACTCTAATGCTCAAATTTTTGGATATTTATACATAAATTATTGTATGGGAGATCCCCTCCCCTTTGACCTAAAAATCCAAATTAAATTTCATAGTATAGAACGAATAAAAACAACAACAAAATTGGCCAAATGCATCTACCGGTAAAAAGCTTTCTCCATATGCTCATATATTTCTACCATTTTAACGAAACAAATCATGTGGAAGTCCATCCCAAGCACACATGCAGGATCGCTCAAAACTCATCTCGCACCAAAATTTTACAAAATCCGTCCACTCGCCTTAATCATTTTTGTGTCTAAAAATTCGAGGTAGGACGGATAGACGGACTGATGGACAATATATTTTAGTTTTCTGAATCAAAAATAGATCCCGACAATTTGCCGATTTTTTGACTTAAATTGAAAATTTTACTGGAGTAAAGGACAAGATGATGAATATAGAATATAGATCCATAAAAACTCTGTATATAACGATATGGATATTTAGTTTGTATGAAAAAGGTAAAAGCAAAAATCATTTCGAAAGACCCCAGCAGTGCTGGGATGCTGCTTTTACCATATTTATGAACAATAGTTGATTTAGTATGGTAAAACAGCAAAATTGTGATTATGAAATAAGAACCCAATTTGTATGTTAATACTAACAGCATTTAATGTTGAAAAATTCTATAAAAATAGCTGTGAATTAATGTAATAACAGGATCAAAAGGAAAGTACAGGTATTTCTATGAAAATTACAAATTTTAACAATAAATTTTTATGTGTTCTTATAGATATATATTTAACCAATAAAAACTCACTGTTATTTTTGGAATATTTGACACATTTGATTTTTATTTAGTGTTCAACACCGATTAACCTGCAAAAAAATGACGAAAAAAGTCAGCCATTTTCTATATGCTAGTGCAAAAATCGAGCGCCATTTAATTTTGTTTTGATAATTAGAATTTTTGAAACGTTTAATTTTTTTAAATGATAAAAATTACGATTGATCAATTTTTATAAGCTAAATTATCCTAAAAACAATTCTGAATTTATTGAAAATTTAAAATATTATTTTATAACAACGTATAATTTCATGAATAAATTGAAAAACGAAAATCCTTCAAAAATTCATTTATATACCTAAGTATATCCAATGAAATATTTCTCTTAAAATACGTTGCAATTCAAATATATATTCTAAATATTATATGTCTTTGAACTTTAAAACGTACAAGAACACTTGCAAAAAGAAAATCAATTTGCAATTTCCTAATCGATATCGCACATTGTCCGTATATATGTGCCAAATAATGCGAAATATGTTTGAAAATTAGACAAAAAACAAAAACGTTTGGCTACAAAATCTATCGCGCGGGCATTTATTATCGAATATGCCGCGCATATTCAAGGCGGGAGGCACACAATTTATACAAGATTTATAGATCTTGGTAATAGTATATTATAATGATGCAGTTTAAAGCGCACAACTAAGTATATCTACATATCAAAGAAAATTTTCTATTTAAAAAAAATATATTTTCATTTAACCTTTCTTTTGATTTTTTTGAATATTCTACACTATAGTTGTGTATATATAGTACGTTTAGTACAACTACATTCAATTTAAATTAGGAAGGCTTTGGGTAATTTAACAAAAAATTATTTCTTTATTTATACAACAAAAATCGGCTCAGTCCTCTCCAAACTTTGTAGAAAGCTTGTTTTAGTCCCACGCAGTTAGTCAGTCCCACATACCTACAGTCAGTCAGTCCAACAGTGAGTCTGTCCTACAGTGAGTCAGTCCTGCAGTCAGTCTAACAGTCAGTCAGTCAATTCCACATACAGTGGCTCCCACATTAAGGCAGTTCCACATTCAGTCAGTCTTACAGTGAGTCAGTCAAACAGTCCAGTCAGTCCCACAGTTAGTCAGTCTCACAGTCAGTTAGTCTCAAATTCAGTCAGTCCCACAGCTTAAAAATGTTAAAGACTATAAAATTTGGGCATGAAACAATTAAGGGCTTAGTCGATACACAATATTTTTTTTCTCTTCAATGCATCAATTTTTTAATTTTTTATTCACCATGCCTTCGCAAACTTCTGATCGAATGCTGTTCTTTTCAATAAATTCCTTACAGTTCGAAGGGGATCCAGGATTTAGGAGTCCCATAATTTATTATTCTGTCTGTTTTATTGAATTTTATTAAGTATTTAAACGACGAAAGTCCGAAAGGAGGTCGGTATTTGGAGGTGCCTCCTTTACTCCCTGATGGAAAGTTTGTGCAAGATCCAGAAAAGAGCTAGGAATTCTACATTTTAGACCACAATTCCAATTATTATTAATATGATTTCTTAAAAAAAAATCAATAGTCATCCTAATTTTCTATTATACACTTAGAAAAATATACAGATTTTATACAAATACAAAAATCTATACAACTTAATCTAATGAATGCATTTTTAAGTCAACTACTTAATTTTAATGATTTAAAATTGCATAAAAATACAATAAAATGAATAAAATCAATAAAATATTTATTTTTCGTATTACCAGGTAATTTAAAATCAAGGCAAATTTAATAAAAAAAACTATTTAATTACAAATCTAGTTTTCATCACTTGTTCTTCTAAAAAGAGTTATTATTACTATTCAATCCTATAAAGCAATAAAGGAAGCAATTTAAATTAATAAAATTTGTTTTGCGCAAAAAAAAATAAGACAATAAAATCAGTTGATTTATATTGAAAAGAGAAAAATTTATACAAATGTGGAAAAATTAAATAATTTAAATGAGACAGTGTGTTTAAATTATACAAATGAGAAAATTCGCGCAATAACAACGCGACTGTCCGTCTACCCACGTAAATTCGAAAAATGTACAGAAAAAAAAACTGTCGCAAGCGTCATCGGATTGGTAAAAATAAATTTTAATTTTTCTTCTACAAGTAAAATATTAAATAATTGGTAGAAAAACATCGTTAAAGAATATTATATACTAATAATTTTTCCTTTATAATTAGTTCGATGATAAATGGCAATTTCAATAAATCGGAAAATTTTGGCTAATCCATGTTATATGTTTTGTGCGTACCTGACGTACATGTTTACGAGAAAACATCTAAATATTATGACGATTGACATTTTTAATAATAACTCTTTAGTTTAGATATATAATTCTTTTTCTATATAGTGCTACTAGGTATATATATATATAACTAAATAAATTTGTTCGTTTCTGGAAATAATCTATTGGGAGCAGTACGAACTTATAACCTAATATTTTTTAGATTTTTGGTTCTGATAACTCATACAAAATATTTTTATTCAAAATTTGACAAATTTTTAAAAACTTTCTTTATGAATGTTCATATTTTAAGCATCCTCTTGGATTTAGTCACCTCAAATTAATTTCTAAAAGGTCGCATAGACCGCAGAATTGGTCCAAATCCGTCTACTATATATGGGTTAAACTTTCACTGTTTCCTCCTATTTTTCGGGCATATAAAAAATGATATGGCTTTTTTATGTGAAAATAGTAAAAGCAAAAAAATGAAGATACGATTCGTGTGCCAATGTTCAATCATCGTGTCCTTTACTACAAAGCGAGGGAGCATAGGGACCATTTTACCCTTTTTTCTATCTGATACCATGATTTTCATTGACGACTATATCAAAGGTGGAGTGTTGTCAGCAAC